>JACEIK010007944.1:0-55086 GCA_018107945.1 Datura stramonium
ATAATGCTGGAAAGATGAGGAGCCGATAAATTGAAGAAACTAAAAATGATTTAAAATAAAAAGAAGAAAGAAGCGAAACACATAAAATAATTAGGAAAAATTGATAAAATTTTAAAAGAGAAAAGATAATTAAGTTTTACCAAAAATCTTCTTTAATGAAGTATACATTCCTAACGATGAAAAGTAGAGAAAAATATTCTTAAGTTTTTATTAAAGAAGAATCTTGAAGTAGAACAAAAAAATTAGCATGGTGATTGTGTTGTCACGACTTCTTCTTTTCATTTTTCCTTAAGATTACGTTTGGCTTTAAATTTTTAATTTCGATTTTAATATTAGAAGGACAGTTCGATGGACAAAACAATCAGAGTTTAAAGATAAATTTGTGAAATACTTCTGAGTTGGAATTATATATTTTAACTTTAGATTCTCCTATTATAAGATAAATTTAAGATGTTTTCAATTGTTGCAAACTTATATTTTTTATTTTTTTTATTTTTTTTAGTTTTTTTATATTTTTTATATTGTTTGTTTTTTGTTTTTGGGGTTTTTTTTTTTTTATGAATTTTGAGTTTTTTTAATTTTTTATTGGTTTTTTATTTTTAAAATATTTTCATAAATTAAGTAAATTTTTTTGTAACCACGCGAACCGCGAAAAAATGTACTAATTTTTAATGGCTAAAAAGTTGCGGAAATCTAAAACAAGTATCATGATCAATCAACTGTACCTTAATCTCAAATTACCAGTTTGAATCGGCTTTATAAATCTTCCATATCCATTAACCTCTGTTCATGTCTATTTTCTTAATTTTTTTTCTATTTTTTTTCTTTATATTATATATATATATATATTATACATTATTATACACTATACACTATTAATAAGTAAAGCTTTTGTAGTACGACAAAGGGTGGTTTCGACTATTTAAATTTTATCTTATGCCCTTTGTAGCAATTGGGTTAACTTTTGTAATTACACATGTTAAAAAGCAATCTACGTGTTCAAATATAGACCCACCACATGCTACGTGTCGCCTAACCTGAGTTAATTTATTTTGGGTTTTCTCTTTCTAATTTCATTCATCTTCCTACCGGTTGTTCTTCTTCTAAATTCTCGCATGAATTATTTATCGGTGAGCTCTTATTTTTATTTTAAATTTCATTCTAATGGATTCTTTGTGTTGCAATCTTTTTTTTAAAAAAATTCTCTACATAGTTGAATCTCAGATTATGATTGTATTGAACCCCAAAGAGGGTCTGATTGCACGAATAAACTGAAAAATGTAATGATGGAATTCCTCTTTCTTCAGGCTTCCTTCTTATCCATGCATTTGCCCTCTTTACCAACAGCTTAGCTTTTTCTTATGTTGTCTCCATCTTGTCTGTTTAAATTTGTTTGTTTTTTTCTTCTTCTTCTATTTTTATGTGTTAATATTTTATTTGCTATTATGTGTATATTTGCTTCTGTAATCTCATCAGATATCTTCCACAGGGCATTGGTAAAATTGATTCATTTTCATTAGATTTTGGATTTGAAAATCGAGTTTCTCGTAGGTATTGCAAACATCAATAAAGCAAGAGAAAAGACAAGTTTGACGTCAAAGGGTTCAAATTGAGATCTCAAGACTGATATTTCTCCTTTATTGAGTTTCAGCTTAATCTCAATTTTTGAAAAATATCAACTTACCTTCTATAAATGTCATTTATTTCTTCTAATTTTATTCTGAGAGTTACGTTTTTCCTATAATTTTTTTAGATGCATCTGTTTCAGTGGTAAGATTGTTTTTTTTCTGTGCTTATGATTGTCTAATGCCACTTTATCTTTCTCCATTAATGGAATACTCGACAAGTTGTGCCCTCCTAGCCCTTTGGATAATAAATATGATAATATATCAAGTGTTTGAATTTGGGACGCTCTCGTCGATGACCTGAGAGAAGCAACTATTTGTTTAGAGCTTCCACTATTAAATAAGAAATCAAAATACCAATGAAGGTGTTCACTAGACTGCAATTACATAGTCATTTTGATAGTCAGAGTCCTCTGTATTTTATTTAAAGCAAGAATTTTGTTTTATTAGTTATCTATAAGTAAAGGTTTTTTGTCTTCTATATTTTTCTCTTTGTTCTCTAACAGTCCATCTCACATCAACCATGCTAGTTGTTGGTGCGAAGTCAGTAAATGACTTAATTCACTGCAATTTCATCATTGTGAGATACTGAGGGCATCTTTAGAGTATACTATCAGTATAACTATTCTTCTTCTGACATTGTAGAATAAACACGAGTTTCAGAAGTTGTTCGGCTGCTTATTCAATAACATATGATCACTTGATCATTGATAATTCCCAAAGATTCTTTCACTTTTTCATCATCAATCCTTTTATGCATAGGAATTACCTTCTGTTTGGCCAACAACACAAATCTAAGAATTTCATTTCAACAAAACTATTGTTGCATTTGATGTCATCTCCTATGTTCACTACTTTCTTCTGAATTAATGGAGCATTGAACTGAATTAGGTAAGGGCGAGTAGGTCCGTGCACCTTCCAAGATTTCAGCCTATTTAATAATGAAAAGACAGACTAGTTTGTGTCTCTTTCTGTTTCAGGTCGCTATCTTAAATTACTGAAAGGAGAATTTATAATTTCTTGAGGACGAAAGGTATTTTGCAGCTGAGAGTAAGCAGTAAGCACACTCTTACTTTTACTGCTTTGTGCAATTCCACGTATTAGAATTGTATTATAAGTTGAAAATAAAGAATGTACTGAGACATATATATTGTTGAGTACTTCAAAGATTGATTCAATGGTAATTCCTTCTTGATTTAGAAAGTAGTAGAGTCTGCTATAATTCTGGGTTGTTGAGCTATCTCAATGTATATGTGCTCAGTATAGGTGATTCATGTCTATAGTTTTTCTCACTTCTTACTCTTACACTCAGTAGTGCATTGAAAGATTGGAAAGACCGAAAAATATTGATTTTTGTCAATTTCAGTGCTACTTATTTTGGTTCCGTGCTACTTATTTTGAGGAACCAAGAGATAACAGGCGTCTAAAGTTGCTTACTCAAGCAACACATCCTTAAATTCTTGGAGTGTTGTAAGCTTGATATTCCATGTCTCTCTCCCAGTTGTGCTTTTACCTTCTCTCGTTTTATCATCATGTTGTCTTTAGTAAGAAGAGCTTTACAAATTTGATGCTTCAAATCTGGTGGCTTGATTTAAAGTGGCTTAGTATATTCATGAGAACTTGAATACTAAAATAAAATTCTGGCAAATTGCTTGAATGGATATCCAGAATTACATAAGATGGCAAAGATGTCAATTGTAAATGGCACTAAAAACCTAATGCTTCCTTATGCATGAAAGTAGTCATTTTTCCACTGCATACTTGAAAAGCTATTATATAATTAGCGGAAGCGAAGACTTTGACCGCATAGTTAAAGTGCATACTATATATGTATATGCATATGTATAGGTATTATATTATCATATGTTGATTCTGGCTCTGCTGTATAGAAGTTTTCACTTCTCTCCAGCCGCACTTGTTCCTTCAGTTAGTGATTACCCACTTGGGAATCACATCGCGAAAATATGATGGGCTAAAGTTCTTGTCAAACCACTTTGATTTATTTGCCTCACTGTTATGTTATGGCTACACTTAAATTTTTTGTGATTTTTGTAGTTTAGTCACTACTATCGGATTCAAATATGATAATTCTTTGTTTGTCTATTTAGACCATATCTCTTGAAAATATAAATACTAAATAAGAAACTCGAAGAAAGTTGACAAAGAAAATAGTTCAAGTTGCAAAAGCAGAATAACAAACAAGTCGAATCAAGCGAAAAGGTTGATTTCATATTTCTCCAACCTCCAAACCATTCAGGTACAATTCCAGTCTTTTCAAACCAGAGCACTTTTTTCTGTTGAAGAAAGAATCTCAGTAATCTGTTATGTGTAATAATAATAGGCAGTAACTGAGTTTGGCGTTGTATTCGCATTCACCAGTTGTTCGTGAATGTAAAATAGACATGGACATTGGACCTAACTCAATCCCAAAGGTAGCTCATAAGGAGAGGATTTTCAAGTCTATATAAACAAACCACCAGTCATTCCCAACTAATGTGAGACTCTAACCCACTCTAACACCGCTTCACGCCTGAACTCAGCTGGAGCATGGACGGACGGTTCAAAACGGGAATGGACATGACTCGATCATGACAATATAATGCTTGCTTGATTCAAATATGTGTTTCTTACAAACCTGAGAACTTGATTCAAGTAAGCTATTACATTGTTGTTGTATGCCCAATTCATTAGTTTGTTCGTTAATATTTTCAAGTCCTTCTTGCAATAGTTTTTGGCTTTCAAGGAACAAAAGTAGTTAAAGTCTAAGCTTATTTTCTGTTCACACAAGTGTTTCATAATTTTCTTGCTAACTTTTGTTACTAAACTTCTAAGGGAATTTTTTGTAATTTAGTGGACTAGCTCTTTAGTCGATCCATTGAATTTGCTTCATTTCTTGGACTAATTAGTTGGCATGACTTGTGTAAACTTTGCTGGCAGATAAAGGCCGAAATAAACCTTTTCTTGAAAGTTCAGAGACGGATTTTGTGGTGTTAGTATACATTCGGTTGTCTGCAATAATTGTCACACTAATTTCTTAAATTAATTATGTGAATGCAGAAAAATATTCTTCAAATTGTCAGCCTTTCAATAACAGAGAGCGAGCCGTCTCTTCTACTTTAAATTTATCATCCCAGAAAGATTTAATTAGTTTGATATGTTATGTTCCAATTCTAATGCCTGATTTTTCTTGTTTATATGGATACCCAGATGATCTATGTATTGTCAGTTTTCATAGTTAAAAATCAAATTGTCTCCGGTTATGATAGATTTCTCCATTAATTGGACAATAAATATAAATAGAGAAGTATATTATGTAATACTTATTCAGCTTATTCATATATGTAATATTTATCTTAGTATCACACCTCTTTTATACAAAAATGTTAGATAAAAAAAAGTTTGATCTCCAGCTTTCAAATTTCAAAATGCTGAAAATTTGCTAAAGAATCTCATATACCAAAGGCAGGCAATCAGAATTCAGAACTACATGACATATTCACCATATAAAAACACCAAGCATTTCACATTTATATTTCTTTGGACAAACAGTAATCTGACTCTTACCCACCCCAAAAAAAAAAAGAGATTAAGAAAAATACTACAAATTTCCAGAATTAGTTACTGACAGGAAGGACCTTCTTGACAATCTCATCACTAAGGGCAGCAATCTGAGAATCAAGACTCTTGATAGTCTCCTCCTTTTGATTCTCCAAGCTAGCCAAAGCTTCTTGCAATTCTGCCTCAACTTTCTTCCTCCCCTCTGCAATCTTCTGCTCCACTTCTAGCTGAGTCTCCTTCTTCATCTTGTTCAATGCTGCTGATATCTCAGCCCTTGCAGCCTTCATAATTGCAGCAGCCTGGTCTTCCAGCTGCTTCACTTCTGCAGATGTGTCCTTCACACTGCTCAATTTCTCTTTAATGGCTGAATCTCTTTCATCCATGAATTTCCCTAATGGGCTGAAGTAAAGCTTGTCTAAAGCAAACATGAGAAAGAGGAATTCAGCCATCATGATGGGGAGTGTCAGGTTGAAGTCAAAAAGGGAAGCTTTTTCAATTTCTTCTGCTAGTGAAGGCGGTGCCATGGCCAGTGAGCTGGCAAGAATGACTGAAATGGTCTTGAAATTTGATGGGATTGAGAGGGGTTTGTGGGATTTGGGTGATTTGGGGAGGGGTAGTTTTGGAAAGGGGATTTGGGGGAGGGAAAGTTTGAATCTTGGAGATTGTGGGATGGTGGAGGATGAAGAAGTGATTGAGCTTTGGAGGAGCTCATCATCATGTTGGCCATGGCTTTTCTTTTTCTGTTCTTCTGCAACTTGGGATTTTGCAGTTGTAATATATTTTTTTTTCGAGAGGTTTGATTCTTGATATTTTTTGGGGTGTTTTAAGAAGGGAAGAAGGTAGATCTCAGAAGGCTATCTTAACCTATGCCACACAATACGATGAGGTTCAGATGGGAGCTCTAGGGGTGTGCCACTCACGTGAGGTTTTTATTCTCTTTTTTCTTCCTTCTCTGTGAGTATTTTTAAGTAAATTGCGCTCCCTTATTTTAATCAGATTCTTGTTGAATTAGTAGGCGTTTGAACATATAATTTCACGTTGTTCGTTGATTCAATCTCATAATTTCAAATCATGAGGTGAAATATCAAATTCTCAAAAAAATTTGATTTGAAATTCTAAAACATGAGATGAACTTCTTCAAATATAAAATTTGACCCATAAGTTTATATTTGTTAAAAAAACTAATTATTTATATTTACCAACCATTTATTGCAGATATTAAAAAATTTGTTGTTGGTATTATTACTCTCACCAACCTTTGTCAACTATGTGGGAGGATCATATTAAGACTAGTACATTACGACTCATGTTCAGTTTTATTTTTATTGAACCTAAGTTCGATCAATAAATGTTATTTTTTTGTTTAGAATGACTATGTGATAATGTATTATACTTTGTTATGAACTTTTACTTATTTGGTAAGATTGTATAAGATTTGAAAAAATTAAAAAAACTAAAAAAAATAAAAAAAATATATAATTTAAGAATTTTAAATTACATGTCCAAATATAAAACTTTAACTTCATATCATGTGATTTCATATTTATGATATCATCTCCCATAACCAAACACACCCTTAGTTACAAAAATTTTAGTATTGCTTAAAAGCTAAAGGCATTTAATATGCATGAAATTGTTATTAGTTGGTAGAGGGTCTTTTGATTTGATTCAACCACAGTAAAGATTCACTAAGGAGTGACTAAAAGTTTGAGAATGGTGATCCAAAAGTTGATCATATACCCATTCTGTTATCTGGATTAAAGTTTAATCTGTCATAATTGGTTAGTTAATATTTTTACTAGATTATCAATTAATGATCCCAAACCAGATTGCAGAAGTTCAAGTCTGATGACAGATGGATTTGCTATTTTCACTGACCAAGAGATATTTGTGTATTTGTGTTCTTAGGCAAAAAGATGAACAGGATTTGATCAACACTGAACCTAAAAAATGGTGTACATGGAGAGCAAATGTCAGTGGCTTACATGCCAAACCCCAAGTAAAAATCATGTCTACACAACTAATCGACTAACTGTCATCAGCAAATGAGGAAATGGAACAGATGCTAGCAATTACTGATTTTCTATGCAGAATAAACTAGAGGTGAATGCTTTCCAATTCTTACTCCCAACTCTCTCTGACATTTACAAACATTTTTGAATTGTAGACTTTCAATAGTGCTGGTTATTCTCTGCTTACCAACTCTCTTTGAAACTATTACTAACAGCATAACAGTTTTAGCAGTTCATGAGAAAACTATCGTGTGATTGTGATGTACTGCTCTTCTGTTTTATTCTCCTCTCTGGGCTTGCCAATTTGTATGGGAGCCACCCTCTAAACAAATTGAAGAACCTGGATTCACAATTAGCTACAACACCTCTGTTGCTTTCATGAATATTATTTTCATGGTTCGCTAATAAGTCATCTTGATGGTGATTACCCTCTCGTTCACCTCTCCGCTGTCTGCTTTCACAGCCTTTGGATCTGCAAAAATGCATTTTCAAAGATGATATCATCTAAAATTCTCTTACAATGAGACTATACAGACAAATTCATACATCTAAGTCCATTCTTTCAATTCTTCTACATGATCACACAAAGTGACATAGCCAGGTTTATATAGGTACGATGATGAGCACTACTGGCAAGATATCGGCATAGAAAGTATAAATGGCAATATTCCAGTATAGAAACTATAAAAGGAAACACCTAGATGAGCAAGATCCAACTTTTATGACCAAGTGTCCCAACAACTAAGGCCTAGTGTATGCATTCTTACGGAAGAATAAAGCATTGATAGCAAAGCAATAGGAAAAAAGACATGGGTGAAGGGAAATATGAGAACACATGAACCAACTATAAGGATGAAGGCATGAAGCCAGTATACAGAACTTACATGCTAGGTTCATTTTTATGAGGGTCCTCTCTCGCTGATCTCGTTTTGACCAGATTGTAACTAATGGAGACATGCCTCGTAAAACTGAGCTGCAAATGCAAAAATATCAAGAATTAGTGTGTTTAAGGAAATGCTCAAACAGTTCCACTTGTGCTTCATAAAGGAAAAAGTACATATCTCATTTGATGGGAAGATAATCCATCACTAAAAAAAAAAAAATCTCTAAAAATGTTCTAACTTATAATAAACAGGATCTCAGCTTTGGCCCATATTCAGCTATTAACTTGTAACAAACAGTTGTTTTTTGGTTGGGAGAATCATATTCATCAGATTTTCCTGGAGCCTTAGTAATTGAACCTGCTTTTACATGTCTCTCTTCAGATCACATTCACCTCTTTTTAGTGCAGGGAGAATTTTTGCTGAGAAGATGTAATCCAAAGGGGCTTCTTAGTTTCAAACAAATACCCTACAATTGAAACAATGCACTAAAATGCAAATCGGAATAAATATAACCAGACCGCTGACTTATAAGCTCTATCTGTGCCAGTCTACACACATTCAACTGCAGAATGACATATCCTGATTTATCTCAAAAAAATTCAAGTTTCTTTCAAAGCCTGGACATAAGATGGACTGGAAATTATTGGATTGTGGTTCCTGATCCATAATCTACTTTTACAGATTGCATGTTCCAGTGCATTAACAACAAGCAGCATAAGCAAGCCATATATAAGATTGGATAAGAAAACTTTCTAGAAAATATGATGAATGAGAAGAAACCTTATCGCCATCCTTGATCCGATAGGTTCCTAACAAATCACTATCAGTAAGTAGCTTCCGTTCATTGTAGCTCAAGCAAAAATGTCCCCATACATGTGACCTGCAATATTGTCATAATAAAACTAGTGAATCAGAAAGAACTAGCCAAGGTGAGATATAGCGAGAATTATGTTGCTCAGACTTTCCAAAAAAATTCTGCACATACTAGTGCCAAATCTCTGCGCACCCGTTGACATTCTTGAAGAGTCCAAACAACACAGAGTGAAAAGCAGGGCAAAATTATGTCAGACAGAACTCGACTTCATGATATTCTACCATGTTTATGTAAAGTAACATCATTCAATCGTTAGGTCCTTTCGGGCTAAGTCATATCTCTCAATTGTTCATAAGAGAATCAAATACAAGTCTCAAGCAAGCTACCACAGAAGAAGAATAGCTTGAAAATTTTCTTTTGCAATGATGCACATACCATGAAACCTTGCCAGTTCCTGTCTTTGGCAAATGACTGAAGGCAGATTCCACCGCCTGTTTCAGCTCTGCTGCTACTGTCCATTCCTCGCCACTTTAATATCTGCAGAACACGAAATTCAATTGATCAGACCATTTGAAAAGACATATGATACATGAACAATGATGAAACCTCCAACTTAATTTTGAACTCCCTATGCTACTTTACTAGAATTTTTCCTCATCTCAGGCATTCCACAACTTATATATAACCAAAACCAAAAAAGAACAACTAGTTTTTACCCTATTTGCGTAATAGTAAAGTTTCGACTGAACCCTTCCTCCAAACTAGCTCACCCTGCTATCTGCACCACATGTGGATCAATCTAGGTATTGTGCGGTGAATGAGATGGTACCTAATGTCATACTACTTTTGACTCAAACTAACTATACACATTAAAATATTAAAAATCATGTACATATATAGAATACTACTTTGAATTAAGATCCGCTTCTATAGACATACACACATGAATTTCAGTAATATTTGAACTCCCTAACTCTAAATCATCCATCCTTATTCACATAGATAGAGAGATCAACTGTAGGAGGAAAAATATGAAGGATTACCAAAGGAAGAGCCATCCAATTTGAGGACGGTGAGGTTGAGGGGCTCCTCAGGTAGCTTGTTGTAATACAAGCTCTTTCTGGGGATGCTATCGTTGAGCAAAAATGGGGGTACTACACAAGCTAATGATGATCCATTCTTCTGAAATGAAAATCTAGGGCTAACATCTTCCTCATCCCTCTCTAGAACCTCCATTAACTAACTAAAACACCATATAAGTACTAAACTAACATGACCATTTTAAACATCTCCTTTAGCTTACCTTGTTTCATATCTTTTGGTGATTCTTTGGTGCAGATTTAAGGTTGTGGTTGGCTTATGTTGGAGGAGATTCTAATTGGAACATAAAGAATAGAATTGAATTGCTTTCTATTCTGCTCACTTTGTTGCATACATTTTGGTGCTTTCATGATTTGGAGGGAGAACTTTGGTTACTTTTGTGGAATTAACCATCCTTACCACGCGCCATACATGGAGCGTGATGTAACTGAATGACAAAGTTGGGTTCAATTTTTGCCCTTTTTTCACACAATTAGCATTGCAAATTTTGCCTTGAGTTTTAGTTTTGTTCTTTTTATCAATTAAACTTATGCTTAATGATATCTGGACAGATTTGAAACTGTCAGACATATCAACTTCTATTCTGATACAATAATATAAATTTATGTTTTTAAAAAAGAATATTTATCATGAGAGATATAAATTAAAGATTAATATAAAATAGGGGTAAAACTGCAAACTGGCCTATTTTTTGTTGCTTTTTTAGCAGTGGGGTGGATAGTTGTCGTAGTTTAAAACATCGTTCACTATACAAATAATTATTATTTTCACATTGAAATTTTTCATTAAAAAACATTAAGTATTATTCCCACTAATATCGGTGGGGAAAAACTAATTAGTATTTTCACATGAAATATATCATGAAGTTTCTCATTACTTCGGTGAGAATCTTGTTTCCCACCATGCGTTTTCTCGGTAGACTATTCAATGAAAAATGGATGGAAAAATCATATTTTATAGCACAAATTTCTCACTGATTTGTGGTGGGAAAGACTTTCTATTTCTAGCAGTGATTGCTAAAATTTTCAATTTTGAGAATAATTGTTATTAAAATTTATAATTTATAATTGAAGTTTAAATAAAAGAGAAAATTAATAATGAAGAATTAAACTAAACCAAAATCAAACTATATAAAAATCAAAGAAAAGCGGAATAAATTTAATACGATATTCAATAGCACCCTATTTGATAAACTAAAAATTAAAATACCGAATCAAAGTCGAAGAATCGAACGCCCGCTCCCAATGTGTAATAAGCAGGCCTATTGTGTTTGGTACTTCCCTTTTCTTCTTTACAACAATTATACAACCCACTACATATTTGCTTTTCAAAGTTGAAAGCTCCTCCACCTTTGGTGGCCAATAGACTCCCATAAATCAATTAGGAGGAATAAAGTTCTTCTCTCTCTTTTTTTTTTTTTTTTTTGGTCCAAAGAAGGAATAAAATTAATCATGTGTTGATATTCTCTTTATCTTCTTTGCTTTATTGAACATTTACATTTTGCCCAGACAAGAGTGCTACACTTCTAACATAATCATATTTCCTTTTTAGTGTATTTAAAAATAATGATTTTTCCTAAATTTAAAAGTTATTTAATTTAAATATTTTATTTTATTTTTAATGAGAAACTTTTATAATGATACGAAAAGAAATAAAATATTCACCATTTTAAAAAAAGATTTCACATCCATTTATAAAATTTTCAATAATTATTGTGGCAAGAAATTACTCATTCGAGCAGTATCAAGTCTAGCAGCTGCGCAAATATCTCAAAATTATAATTTTTTATTTGTTAATATAATCTTTGATTTAATATTACAAATAAAAATCATCTACTTCTCCTGTTAATTTGCTTGGTCTTGTATGCCAATTTGACTCCAATTAGTCTTTTTGAATGTGATAAATTAGTCAACTTTCATGTGTTAATTTTCTCGATAGCGTGAATTTCTTGATTCATTGCATCCACCCAACATCTTTAGAAGCTTCCTCAAGTAAGCTGGATCACAATTTGCAAATAGTGCAAAATTTACAATATCTTTATCGGATAAATCATTATCATTACCAACAACATAATCTTGCAAACGGACTAGTAAATTGTGATGTCTTTATGAGTATTTGGATGTCTGTTTGATCAGATGTGCTATTGTTCCTCTTGATCTCTGCTCAAACTTTCTTTCTCCAAAATTGAAATTATATGCCGAGGTTCAAATGGTTTAGTATTTTTCCTTGACCAAACCCAAGTACTTTAATTTGCTTATCAAAAATAATATCTTTACTAATAATCATTTTCTGTGTTGAATTAAACAACTTGTAACTCTTTTCTGATCCAATCAAATATATAAGTTCACATAAATTGGAAACAAATGTAACAATAATTTGCACTTCTAGCAAGAATTGAATTTGAAAAAATAAATTACTAACAATTGGTTCATCTTGTATAATGGTAGAGCCATCTTCATCAGAATATTATGTTCTGTACGATAAAAAAATTATGTATATATATATTATATGTTTAATTTTTTTGACTTTTCGTATATTTATTTTTTATATTTTAATATTAATTAATAAAAATATTTGAATCGCCACTAGTCTTATGCCCTGCACTGCTCCATTTCGGCATTATGCATGTCTATTTGACACTTTGAAATATCCTATTACCTTTTGAAATGAGTTGGTCCTATTAGAAATTATACATTTCATCGAGACAAAAATAATTTAGTTCTACGGGTAATCATTCATGAACAATTCTAAAACTCAAAAAACAATTACAAATGAGAGAGGGTTGGTTATTTTTTACCTTATAAGCTAATTTTGATGGTTGAATTAAATTTAAAATACATTTTTAAAATTATGTTGTAAAGTTATATAGGTAAATGTGTTATACGATGGGAAGATAGTTATATGTTTGATGGCAAAAAAGGTCTTTCTTTATTTTAATTTGTTATGTGATTTTAATTTGATACGGCAGACTTTAAGAAAGTAAAGAAGGGTTTTAAATATTATAGTCTTAAATTAAAAATGTGTAAAATATATGAAAATGTTATTTAATTTTACATTCTTAAACATGTCATATGAAAAATTAAAGTTAAAGAGTTATTGAAAAAGAAAATAGTCATTTTGTCTTAAACTGACTCAAATTAAAAGGTAAGATAAATAAATTGAAACGGATGAAGTTTGAAAATTTAAGAAACAATGAATTTTTAAAACTTGATATTTAGCATGCTTTGCCATTTTAAATTTTTTTCAAATTATATATCTCTAATCGAAGAAACTTTGTTTTTCAAATAACAAGATTGTGGCCTTTAGCTAAATGTCAAGTTATCCCGCATTTGAAGGCCCCCATGTCAGTGACACTTGAACTCCGAGACAAATGATCCATCATTTAATGGTTAATTGGACAGAAATTTTCATTGACTGTTCTTTTTTTTTAGAGTATCGTTTAGTAGATGATCGTTTTCCTTTTTGAAACTTATAAATTTTAGATTATAATTTTAAAAAAGTTTTAAATAAACAAATTTTTATGAAATAACGCTAGACCCTTTTTGATTTAAAGAGTCATTTTATGCAAATTGAAAATATGCTTAGATAGCGAAAAAATGCAGTCTAAAATTTTACAAACACTACATGACTAGGTGCTTGTTTTATTCCAAAATAGGTGGGTTATATGGTCAATATCAATTCTTTTGAAGTTCATCTAAGAGTTAGGTACTTGTTTGGAGTTTTCTAATTGAAAATTTTGGTTATCTATAGAACCTTAATTATCAATTAATTAGTTCCTTCTTATGTCTATCTTTTATCCTTTAATTTCTTGTTTTTAGTTTAAGGTTTCACTTCCTATTTCCATATTGCATCACCTTCTTAATTTTTGATTCTCCAATACGTAATAATCTTTTCCAAAGATAGGAATATTTAAAAATCCTTTTCACTCTTTAAATTTGACGCATTTCAAATCTCACTTACTCATTATACCTAATCTTAATTACCCCTTGTGAACTTTTTATAATTGTTAGCCCTCAAATAGTAATTGGTCCCAATTACACCCTTGTAATTGAATTTTTAATAATTTAAATGATTTCAAATGACGTTTGGCGTGTGAAATTGTAAACTAGCAGCCACATCATATTAATCTGATGTAAAAGAATCTAAAATACCAGTTCTTTTTTGTATTTAGTCATTCTAACGACTATTTCCTTATCTCCTTCTGTATGTTTTTTTTATTCCTCCATTAAATTATAGGTACCAATTTTTCCTTCTTTTTGTATTTTCTTTTGAGGGGGTATACGAGAGAGTAATTAGGACTAGTTATTATTTGAGATAGTAACGATTATAGAAAAATTAAATACAAAAAATAATGAGGATCGATTAAACATAATTTGAAGAGGATCTTAATAGAGTGCGTCAAAATATTTAGATATTCGACTTTTAAAAAAAAATTTATATGTGATTCACTTGTAAATCAATTGAAGCAAGCATGCATGCATGTTCATTGCACAAAGAATATATTCCATCATCATAGATACTATGAACCTTAGTAAGAGGGATTAATTCAATCAATCAGATTTAAGTAGAATTTTTTGCTCGTTTTAACCACACGAGTAGTGGCTAGGTTTGAGATAAAAGGGTCAGTAGATTGTGGGATTTCTCAAGGCTGGCTAGCTAATTAAGAAATAGTTTTGAAGTATTTTTATAGTATTTGGATAAATTTTAAAATTACTTAATAGTATTTACTTTTTAAACCAAAATAATAAAACTAAGCCAAAAGCCATAAGTCCATCCAAATAGACTCTTAATCATGACTTTTGGTAAATTGTAAATAATACCATTAACCAACAAAATTGATACACCTAAGAGCGCCTAGAGACACAACCACCTTCTAGAAGGGTGTTGTATTCATCAGGAGCCTCTAGATAGACCAACAATCTCCTCTAGTTACAAATTCTAGAAATCAACCTTTGACATCTATACACTCTCTCATTACCTTGTATATCCTCTAGTCTAACTCTAATTTCCTTTTGTATTTAAGAAATAGCAAAACTAGTATTTACAGTGATACTTCTAAATACTCCCCAATTCTAACTGCCTAGAATAGTAAAGCATGGCACACCACCCGACAAAAACTATCTCCTTCTGAAATCGTACCCAATATCTCCTCTCTTTATTCAGTGAATAGTCTGTTGTACACTCTTTTATTGCAATTGAATGCCTAGCCAAGTGGAGAGACCTTCTCTAACTGATGTAATCCAATCACATTCAGCAAATAAGTGTAATTGAGTTTCTATTCTTCCTTGCCTCCATAGACTTCGTTTATTATCACCCATTGATTTTTTCAATCGAATAAGTCTTTCCCTTGTTAGGAGTCCATCCTGATTAGCTAACCAGATAAAGAACATGTGCTTTAGTTGCAAGATTTTGTTCTATATCGGTGGCCTCTCCATCTTCCCTTGTGCCCTAGTAGTGCAAGATAGCATGTATTCACAGAATATGCACCATTTGTAGTCAGTATGTATTGTCAATTATGACGCTATTGCATCATTACCCCTTTAAGTGAATTCGGCTTCCTCCCGGTACCATCTACTATCGGTTGGTGGTCTATGTGCCCAAAAATCGAGTCTCACCCTTCATATACCCCACACCATGTACCCACCTAACTCACAAGATATCCTTCTTACCAGCCACTTGCCACAACAACTTACCCACATAGATTATATTTCAACTCCTACAATTCTTTACATTAGTACCATATTTCTTAGGTACAGAATTTTATCCAAAGCAACCGAGTGCCACTTTCTTGCTCCTCTGAGCTCTCCCAAAGATAGCTCTTATTTGTCTATCCATATTTTTCAATACACTTTGGGGCAGAATGAAAATAGCCCCCCAAAAAGTATAGATGAAAAATAGAGCAATTATTGATCACTTGCAATCTCCTTGCATAGGACAAGCACTTAGCATATGTATTATTTATCTTCACGTGATCTTTCCTAATCAGCTGGTTGCATTCCATCTTACTCCACTTTTGCAAAGAAAGGGGCAGACCAAATACCTGATTGGAAGTATTCCCAGGAGTAAATCAAGTACTTGTTAAGATTATATAACTTTTGTAACCACCCAGACTGACTAAGAAAATAGGAATTTATCAATGTTAACAACCAGCTCTGTAACATCATAAAGTGATCTAACGCCTCCATTACTCTTGCAATAGACTTACTATCCCTTTACAAAAGATCATCAGATTATCGGCAAAGATGAGACGTGTCAAGCGTAGATCTTTACACATTGGATGGAATTTGAAATCGGGCGAGATCGCTTACCCTCCTTAGAATCCTGGATAGGTACTCCATACACAAATAATAGTGGGGATATAGGATCCCCTGCCTCAACCCTCTCTTCCTTTCAAAGTATCCAAATCCTTCTCCATTAAGCCTAGTGAGAATTTGGTTGTTGTAATGCATGTCATAACTAGTTGTGTAAATGAGTCAGGGAACCCATAACCCTCGGTGCTTCCTCTATAAATTCGCATCTCACCATGTCATGTCTTCCAAGTCTATCTTTATTAGACACCTTGAAGATGTTCTCCTGTTATAATGCCTCGGTAAAGTCATGGCAAATGAGGATATTGTGAATCAAGGATCGTCCTTCCACAAAAGTTGTTTGGTTCTCACGCCACCAAGTGGTTAACTGCTTACCTCAGCCTCACACAAGTATTTTGAAAATGCATTTGTAGAGAACATTACAACAAGGAAATTGGTCTAAAGTGACTTATATATTGTGGATTTGGTATTTTGGGAATCAGAGAGATGATAGTCGTGTAGATCTGTCTCAACAACTTCCATTGCTTAGGAGTGAAGCCTTGCCTATGTAATATTCTTTCCCACCACATTCCATGCTTTCTTGAAGAAATCACTGCAAAAGCTATCCAAACCGGGGGCTTTTGGTTCTATCAATACTAAACATTGCAGCTTTCACTTTCTTAAGATGGTTCCCTCTCTGAAAAAAACTTGAAAAAGCCTTTGTTCTTTGTGGTGGATGAAAATCTAAAAGCTCTTTGTAAAACTCTACTAGTATGTCATCAATCTTCCCAGTCTCAGTGTGCACCACATCCACCTTGAATCCTTTAGGCGTATGTAATAGCCTGCTGCAACTTTCTATGTTTGATCACTAAAAATATTAGAGTTATCATCACCAAATTTAATTCATTGTATCTTGCTTCTTTGTTGTAAGAGAGATTTTTACGCTAGATAGGAGGATCTCCTATACTTCATATATTGTTCTTGTTCCTTCTTTTGCAATTCTTGGTCTCTTGGATTTAGTTGTAAGGCTCTTTGTGCTTAGTGTAGTACCTTCCTATCATCTTCTATCTCTTGTATTATATTCCTAAAATGATGATGATTTAGTTCCCTCAATCTACTCTTCAACATCTTGAATTTACGGACTACTTGAAACATAACACAACCTTGGATCGTATCCTACACCTTTGTTTCAACCTTCTCCAGTGAACTCAGGGTGGATTGCCCAGATATTACAGTACTTAAAAGATATCTTGTTTCGAACAACTCTATGTAGTGATTCTACCTTTATAGGACTATGATCACTCATTCCTTCAAGTAGAAAGTTTGCAATATAATCCAACATTTAATCAACTACTCATTGTTTATGAAAATCCAATCAATCTTTGAGAACACCCTCTCCTCTCCTCTATCATTCCACGAGTATCTACTATCTTTTGAAGGTAATTCCATCAGACCACAGTTGTCTAAACAATTTTGGAAGTCCATTACTTCTATCCTTGAAACTGGATTCCCTCCTATTATATCCTTCTTCCTTAACCTTTGCATTGAAATCACCCATAAGGATCCATGGTTCAACACAACCATTGTTTATTTGGTTCACACACTCCCATAGTATTCTCCTTTCCTCTCTAGTTTTGTGTGCATACACCACTATCAACAAGAAGATCAGGCCCGGCCCTTTTGATGACCCTACAAGTATGCTTTGCGCATTACCGAGACATCCAACTGATCAAATAGCCAATCATGCCTCCAACTAAAGCAAATCCTCCCGTTATGATGTTGCTCCGGATTTGTAACATACTACCAGCAAATATTTTTGAGCTACCATTGCTATGTTATTAGCCTTTACTTTTGTTTCAACTAATCCTACTAACCTTGCTTCTTCCTTATTGCAAGGTTGAACCTCCTTTGCTTGTAACCCATTAAGGCCTCTCATATTCCAGCACACCATGTTATCCATTCTCATCAAGTTGTAAGTTGGCCTCCTCTTCTCTAGTGCGATTAGAATGCACACTTGTCCCGAGTCTTCCCATTAACTAGAAAACATTTTGAGTCCTAAACGATACCTGTACTGGTCTAGCTTGTTGCCTACTTGTATTAAGAATAACCTTCTATATCTGATTTTGTCTTTTCTTACCATTCTATCATTTTTCTTCCCCACTATATCGTTCCTTTGGATATAGGAGTGTTTCCTTTCATAACTTTGTTAATTCTAGCTCTTGCGCCTGATTTCCCAGCTTAGTCACTGTAGGTCTTTGTGATTATGCTTTTCTAAATCCTCTATCCTGCCTTCATCTATAGGGACCTTTTGTACCATCTGCACCTGAGTACGCCTTTCCTCTTGATTGATCTCTAGCTAAATCCACATTCTCTGAGCCATTATTGCCTTCTAAGATGGAATACAAGCTCTCCTTCCATGGAGTGCGTAGGTTAAGCTAACTTGCACCAGAGAGAGCATATTCCTTTGAATTCTTCTATAATAATTAAATAATCCTTTCGTCATTAACAAATCATCGGCTCAAGGCCTTAGTGCATGGTGCGGTGGTAAGAGTCGCTAAAAAAAATTCTCTCAAAATTATTGTTACTTTAAGAATTCAAAATTAAAGTTAATAATTATTTTTAACTATATCCTTAATTGCATAGAATTTAAGAGGAAGAAATCAATTTATTTTTATTAAATAGGATTTAACTTTATACACTAATATTTTTTTTAATGGAGTGAAAGAATTATATCAACAGTTAAAAATAAGATGGATGGAGTATAATTTTTTAATGGTCTTTAAGTTTTAAAAAGAAAAGAAAAGAAAAAGCTGAACTTCAATATTCAGTTGTTCTGTTGGACTGTTATCATACTTTTGGAGTAAATATCTCAAAAGGTCACTCAATCATGAAAAAATTATATAGCAAAATCATTTAATTTAATTTTGTATCTATAAAATCACTCAACTTTGAGATTTTCTTTTATAAAATCACTCAATTCAATTTGTTACTTGAAAAAATCTTATATGGCAAAATAAATTAAATTTTTATGTCATGTAGGCATGACCCAATAAATAAAATAAAATTAAAGACACACAATTCACCGAAAATTCCATAATTGTCAAAATTATAAGCCTATAAATTTTGGGGCCTTATAATATTCTTCAAATTTTCTCAAAAACTGACTTCTGAATATATCGATTTTATTAAAAATAATTAAAAAAATGTATTTGTGTATGGGGAACTTGTTTTTTGTTTTTAATAAAAAACTAAATAGACTGCATTTTTTCTCTATTCAAATAAAAGAAAACATTAAATGATAAATAAAGAAACTAAATACACACCAAAAAAAAAATTAAAAAAGAACAAAACAAACAAGTGACCAGTGGAAGAGTATTTGTAGAATCATCCCTAGCTACACCTCATACTTAGACTACAATCATAAAATATATTTTTAGCAGAAAACATCCTCCAAGTATTAAGAATTTGACTCCGTGATCACTGTAGATTTATGTTAAAAAGGAAGAAAATCTCGTATTGAAATTGGAAATCACAACAATGTTCATTCTACAAATGAACACATAAATTACATTCATTTTGTTGGTAGTTTCCCCAACCAAACATGCTACCCAGAGGAAAGGTGACAGAATTCCTGTTTGAACTATTAAGTAGGCGTTTGGACATGTGATTTCATATCGCGATTTGAAATTTTGAGATGAAATTAGCGTTTAGACATTGCAATTTCATCTCATAATTTCAAATCATGAGATAAAATTCCAAATTCTCCAAAAAGCTTGATTTGAGATTTCAAATCATGAGATGAAATATTAAATTAAAGATTTAACCCACAAGTTTATGTTTTGTAAAGAAATTCATCATTTTATATATACCAACTATAATTGCAATCATTTATATAATAAATGTAAACAGCCTTTGCCAATTATTATATTATCCGTGAGAGATTATCCGTACTATTTGGGAGGATTATATTAAAAAGTAGTACACTACAATTCATGTTTAATTTTATATTTTAATATTTAGATATGTAATTTGGAATTCTTAAGTTGTACTTTTTTAAAATGACTTTGTGATAGTGTATTATATTTTATTATAAACTTTTACTTATTTGGTAAGATTGTATAAGAATTTGAGCAAAATTTGAATAGTTTTTACAACTTATGAGGTTCGTATGTTCGTGAGAAAAAATTACAACTTAAAAATCTCAAACTGCATGTCCAGACAAAATTTCAAACTTCATCTCATATGATTTCATATTATGATTCCAAATTATGATTTTATCTCGCATGGTCAAATAGGGAAAGTAATCTTAATATCCAACACAGACTGAAAATATGACCCCAATTACAAACATAAATGAATAATAAATTGTCTTTTTTTCAAACACAAATCACAACCTTTGACTTCTTGATGATGCAGCAATGGCCCGTTGTGGCGAGACATATTCATTGCCAGGTTTCCACCCTCTCTGTTGTCGAATTCAACCTATCGATGATTCTGGCCACCTTGCCCTTCTCTAAATTCCCAGCTACATGAACTATTGACCTTTCAATCATTTTCTTTGATCTTCTCAGACTAGAACTACTCAAATGCATGCTTTTAGTCCTTCGAAGATGTTACCAGATCCAAGTTCATCCTTTGTGCTGTCAGGCAGGTTCGAGATTTCACTGAGACAATCACCGAGTGCATGTCCCTTCATGTCCAGAGAATTAGAGTCTTGAGAAAGTTCATAACTTGAACCGCATACATCAAAGCAGTCAAGGGATCTGCTATCTGCAGGCAGAAGAAGTTCACCATTTGTTAATCAAAGAAAACACTTGCTTCATTCTAAAGATTGTTGCATTAGTTTCATTAACGTGTTAGCTTGCTGTTTATGAAATGGAAGTTGCACTCTTAAAATAGCCAATATCACAACCACCATGACTTTCTAACAAGTATATAACCCTCAACACTTACCCACACCTGAAACTAAGAAAAGGGAAAAGAGATGCCACAGGAGCAACAATATGATTCCTTCACGTTTCTTTTAAATTATATTGAAGTTTCGAGTTTGACCTACCTGTATCATATTTGGAGCAAACACCATAGCGATATTACGTGCATTCATTTTGTTAAAACTTTCCAATTGAGCAACATCAGCCATCAAGTTAATAGCCCAATCTAATAGAGCAGCATCAGTTGGTGAAAGAAGTCTCTAGAAGCTGCACACACTCTTCTTCTGATTGAGCACGCATAATTTCATCTGGCGAGAGAGAGAGTCAAAACTCCCCTTGGCATCTCTATAGACAAACCTATAAAAGTATCATCACTTCATGTCAATTACCACATACGGCTGAATTAAAAACTAAAACAACCATAAAATGCATAGGTAAGAACTGCTAATCACCCCTACCTATACAACTAGGGAGAGGAAAGAGAATATTAAACTAGATTGGAACAGAACACTCTAGAGCCTTAGCCAGTTCAAATAGTTTTAAAAGATCCATGTTGAAGAAAAGAGATGATAGTCAGTTGATAGTTCGTGAGTTAGTTAGAATAAGAACCCTAAGTCTAGTTAGCAGATTATAATGGTTAGGAAAGTTAGTTACAGTAGTTAAGATTTTTAAGATCAATAAGATCAGAGGTAAGGCTATATAAAGCCATCCTCATCAATGTATACATATACATTCTGATCATATATGAAATGATATCATTGATATCTCAATCTTCATCTTCTCTAGTTCATCTTCAACATTATTTTGTTCTTACTTCTTCAATTATCTTCATGGTATCGAGCATTCTTGTAGTTGTATAAGCGCTAAGAAGGTGTTTAGATCTCGTGATTGTGTTATAGCAATATCGAGTATCAAGTTTTTAATTTTTCTTTTGTTTGCTACAAGATTATGAGAATCTTGTGCATTTTCTTCCGCTAAAGAAACAAGTGATTCAGTTCAAAAGAAAGCATCTCGGGATGGGTATCAATGGTGAGAGTATAGTTGCAGAGTTACAGCAAAACCTTGGCACTTCTTCTCAGGGTGGAAATACCACTAGACAGTTCAATATGAGTCAAGTGCTTGACTACAATCATCCTCTATTCTTGAGTCCAACTAATGTAAGTGGAGTTAGTATTATATCTTTTCAATTGCTTGATATCGAGAACTATACTCTATGGAGTAGATCAATCAAATTGGCTCTGCATAGGAAGGAATAAAGGGCTAGTAGATGAATCTTGCAAGAAGAATTGAACTATGAGGGCAGTGGGAAGAGTTAATGCTATTGTCCTCATGGTTGATGAATTCTGTTTCTAAAAGTCTTCTTGGAGGAGTTGCATTTGCGTTGAATGTATATAGTGCATGGAAGGATTTGAAGGAGAGATTTAATCGAGTAGATGGCTCAAGAACCTTCGGTCTTCACGAGAGAAATTGCTTCATTACAACAAGGAACAACTGCTGTTTCTGCATATTACACCAGACTAAGAATGCAGTAGGATGAGTTTGAAGCTTTGGTGCCTACACCTGACTTGTGATTGTGAAATCCAAAGGATTTATGTCTCATCTGAGCTTGACCAAAAATTATACAGTTCTTGATGGGATTAAATGATTCCTATCAACAAGCAAAAGTCAAATCCTGTTGAATCCATTGCTAGCATTAATCAAGCGTATGCTATGCTAGTTGGAGATGAAGGGCGAGGGAAGTCGGATGGATCAACTAATGGAGGGCTTGGCTTGAATACATTGTCTTCTGGTAGTTTGGATCCTATGGTGATGTATTCAAGAGCTACTAACAACAACATGGCAGGACCTTCAAGATTCAAGAAAAATTTTCAAGTTGTCATGAATTCTGCAAATGTAAGGGCCACAACAAAGATCAATGTTATGAGAATTTGGTAGGATATCTGAAATTTTAAGTCAAGAAAAGAGTTCAAAATGGAACGATACGGTATTCTAAATAAATTCTTGTACTGTCTACACTAAATTTTGGGAGAGTCAAGGTTTTGGGGAAGATTTTTATTGACATTTCTAAACATTGTTGAATTATGTAAATTAATGAGAATTCTAAGTACTTTATTTTTGTGTTAAGAAAAGGGTCCCTTCTATCGAACTAGAGTCGATATGTAGATGCTGCACGGCCGCATATTTGGGCCGTGTCAGTGTATCCCTCTTATCAAAGACATTGTAATCACTGCCCTTCAAACCTTTCAATAACTAACCTTGCAACCCAATTCTATCACAGTGAATTCCTCATATATTTTGTGAAAAGGCCTTTAACCTTGGGAAATTTATCTTTAAATATTCATAGCGACTTTCATTGTGGCATGTGAGTTATGACTCGTAAGATGTTGTGAACCATATGTGTGCGGCTTTTCATATTTTCTGATGTGAAACCTATCAGCACTTTTAAGTATCACAACTCTCGGTCTCACTTGCACTCGGGATATGCACATCTCACACAATACACAAAACGTGAGTTGATCACCTTTTACAATTTAAAATCTTTCTTTACACAAGAAAGTTTCGGTGCAACATCTAGTTCTTGCTTATTCTTGAATGACATTCTATTGTAAAAACTCGTTTCATCATCTTGAACATGGTTGGACTGCTATTACAATGAAATTCAGCTAAAAAATGTGTGAATCAATGAATTTTTCTCCCACCAATTCTTCAAGAAGAAGATGATGATGATGAAAAGGAGGAGGAGGAGCAATGCTTAGCGACAACGATGGCAAGGAACGGACGAAAAAGAAGAGCGGAAGGTCAAGATAGTTGATTTTGGCTTTTTTCCTCCCTTTTAGGTAATTAGGCTTTTATATAAGTTGGATCAAAATGTAGAAATAAAAAGATGGAGCTTATTCAAAACATGATCAAATATCTTTAAACACTAAATATAAGAAATTGAAGAGAACATTATAATTAGAGGTTTTAAATTCAAATTTTTTAAATTTTAAAATCTTTTTTTGTCACTTAGCAATTTACTCACCCAAAATCATGACAAGTAATGATCGAGCAAATTATTATCTTCTCAATGATAGACGGAGACAAAGTTGTCAGTTCGATTCTTTGCAAAAAAAAAAAAAAAAAGAGATTCAAGATTATAATTTAAAATCACAAAACTCGTAAATTCTCAATTATAAAATACATAACAAATTTAAAAAGAAAATTAAAAGA
Organism: Datura stramonium; assembly: GCA_018107945.1. NCBI lineage: Eukaryota > Viridiplantae > Streptophyta > Magnoliopsida > Solanales > Solanaceae > Datura > Datura stramonium. Next base: position 24,423 of record JACEIK010007944.1, read on the forward strand.
AGGACTTGTTGAAAGTTTCAGCGAAGTGTGTAAAACAAAGATTACTTCTTCTGTGAAGTATAAAAAATAAGTAGGATTTAGTTAAAACTTATGGCGAAATATAAAAAAATTAAAAAAATTAAAAAGGTTTTTTTATTTATTTTATTTCATTTTTTAAGAATAATCATACCATAAATATTAAGGTAAGCAAACAACAAACAACAACTCAGTGTAACCCCACCAAGTGGGGTCTAGAGAGAAGCGAATATACCGACCTTACCACTACCTTAAAGGTAGAGAGGCTGTTTTCGATAGACCCTCGGCTTTAAGAAAAGCCGGACTAACAACATAATAAGCGGCCACGGGAGACAACATACAACATCTAAACAACAACTAGTGCCCATACCAAAAACACACAACAACAATACACTAAATGATACACTAGTAACAATAGATTAGAACAGACAATCAAAGACAAGGTACTATAAGAGCAATAATAGGACTACCCCTGAGAACGAAGCTTGCCACTCATAGCTCCCGCTCTACTTTGCTACCCTGTCAGGTGTACCTCCATACCTTCCTATACGAGGTCATATCCTACGATAAGAGTGCAAATGTGCCTTATCCTTTCTAATCACCTCTCCCCATTGCTTTGGTCTATCTCTCTACCTCTCCCTAAAATCATCCAAAGACATCCGCTCACACCTCTACCTTTGGGTCACTCGGACACCTCCTCTTCACATGTTCGAACCACCTCGGTCTTGACTCACGCATCTTGTCCTCCACCCAGCCACTCCCATCTTGACTCAGATATCGACATTTCTAATCCTATCACTCCTAGTATGTCCGCACATCCACTGTAACATCCTCATTTCTACAACTTTATCTTCTGCACATGGGATTCTTCCTTTGGCCAACACTCCACCGTACGGTATAGTCGGTCTAACCACCACTTTCTGTAAACTTACCTTTAAATTTTGTTGGAACCTTCTTATCACACAAAACTCCAGAAGCGAGCCTCCTATCTCTCCGTTTTCTTGGATATGGGCCCAAGGTACTTGAAACTTTCTCTTTTGGATGACTTGCGTACCTGACATCACTTCCTACACCCCTACCACCCCCCTCGGTGCATTGCGTCACTAAATTTACCTCTAAATACTCTGTCTTAGTCCTGCTCAACCTAAAAATCTTTGGAGCTCCAAGGCTTGTCGCCACACCTCAATAGCATTTGCATACTCTCTGGTCTAAGCCAATCGGAACTATGTCATCCGCAAATAACATAGGCCAGAGGCACCTCACGTCAATGTATCCATCACCAAGGCAAATAAAAATGGGCTAAGTGTTGATCTCCGGTGCAACCCTATCACAACTAGAAAGTGTTCCGAGTCTCCTCCCACTATCCTCACTCAAGTCTTGAATCCATCATACATATCCTTGATCGCCCTAATGTATGTCACCGACACTCCTCTAGCCTCCAAGAATCTCCACAGAACCTCCCTTGGGACCTTGTCATAGGACTTTTCTAGGTCAATGAATACCATGTGAAGATCCCTCTTCCGCTCCCTATACTACTCCACCAATCTCCTTACAAGATGGATAGTTTCTTTAGTCGGCAGATCGGCATAAGTACGAATTAATTTCGAAATTGTCACGCCCCTCCTTACCCTTTTTTTGCTCTCCACCATTCTCTCTCAAACCTTCATAGTGTGGCTCAGCAGCTTGATACCCTATAGTTATTGCAGTCTGGCAGATATTGCCCTTGTTTTTGTACAACGGAACCATCGTACTCCATCTCCCATTCATAGAGGCATGCCGTGCGTCTTGAAAATGACATTAAACATCTTAGTCAACCACTCCATACCTACATCCGCGCTCTTCCAAAATTCCACTGGGATCTCATCGAGTCCGGTCGCTCTATCCTACGCATCTACATGGCCCCTTAACTTCCTCAACCCTTACCCATCTACAATACCAATAGTCGCGTCGCTTGCTTGGTGCGGCTCTCCCAGCACAATGTCTCTATCCTCTCCTTCATTTAAAAGTTTACGGAAGTATGTGTGCCACCTACGCCTAATAAGTGGTTGTTCCACCAATACCTTGTCGTCCTCATGATGTACTTTGCTTAGTCCCGGATCGCGTGTCCTCATCTCGCTCGCACTTACAAAAGCATGCAAGCTTCTTATCCTCTCACTTGCCCTCTAATTAGACATACAAGCATTCAAAAGTTGCCGTTTTTGCCGCCGTAACCGTTAGCAAAGTATAAAAAATATATATAAATGAAAAATTAACATTTTCGTTGAAAAATCAGCAAGGTATAAAAAATTAAATACAGACATCTTCTTCTTAGTATGATTAAAAAAAAGATAAAGGACTTTGTTGAGGTATAAGCTGATATTAAATAAAATGTTGAGTCAGCTGTTGACATCTTTACATTCCATAGTTTTGATAGGAAAATCCAGACATTGGTAATCAAAGACCCCATAAAGCGTTAAGTCTTGGGAGACATATATGACTTCTTTTTATGGAAAAAGAAAAAACAAAAAAAGAATTCCTAATTAATTGGACAACGATATAATGGTATCCATGACTTCATCATATGATATGTTCAAATTTTCATGATTTTCTTCATCGGTTCAATTTGACCAGCTCCAATGGATAATTAACACACCATTAATTCCATACTGTATATAGTATATACGATACAACCACCATGGAAAGCCAATTAGAACTGTATGAGTTCTCTTGCATTATATATGCAGATTGCCCAGCCACATGAACTTCTTCACAAGGATGATTTTTTCTTTTAAAACCTTTGAATGCTTGAAGAAGAAAAAAAGTTGTTGTGTACGAACAGCATACATAGTGTTGTAGTACGAGTGAGATATGAGAAATATAGAATGTACATTGATTTTATTTCTACTTTTGTGAGGTAGAAAGGTTATTTTCGATAAATTCTAATGCTCAAAAAAAGTGTAATTAAAAAGGGATTGAAAGGAAAACAACGACATCAAAATTGCAAGATAAATAAAGCAACAAGTAATAGTAAAAATTGAAGAATAAGACATGGCGGTATGAATACTAAATAATACTATTACAGAAGGAAAAGATGAGAAGAGGAGACTAACAACTGCTTTTCCACATGAAATATATGCGCTCAGCTACCTACTACCCTTTTAACCTAATTATAGAACTCTGTACCGTGTAAATCTTTGAAAACCAAGTGACCCCAAAACACTCACCAAACCTTCCATCTCTGTGCTCTCCTTGTTGGCTGTTTTGTCTAGCTAAAGGTCCCCCTCACCCCGATATCCTATTATTAATGTACATATGTTCAACAAATATCCGACATAACGAATCAACCCTTAATCCAATTTAGAAATATCAAGTTGCATGCTCCCAAACTAATTAATCAACAAATCCTAGAATACTTTCTTATTGCCCATGACGTGCAAGGATTTAACTTTTGACCGTTACATTAGGATAATTTAACGTGTTATAACCAATGAATTATCAGTTTTCCAAATAATCAATCAATACTAATTACAAAAGGGTACATGTAATTGTTACGCGGTGTAATGCCCAAATTAAAGCATCAATGTGCATTTATACATGCAAGCGAATCTTTTTATAGAAATGAAACAATATATCAAGAGCTTTTCTTTAAGTGATTTAATTATGTAAAATAATTTTTATATCAATATTGTTAGAATTTATTCTGTTTCTATTTTGTTTGGATTCTACCACAATTGTGTTTTACTTCAAAAAAAAAGTTTTCTTGGTAAAAGAACTCTTCTAGAGTTATCCTTTTCTTGGAAGAGGAATTTTTGGACTTTTATAAATACAAGATTTTTTTTTTTCACATTCTCACAATGTAGTCTTTAAAGTCTTGTTTAGGGGGATATTATTCTCTCAATAGTTTTATGTTTTTTATATTGATTTCTCAATATGTAGGTCACTTGACTAAATCATATTAAATATTGTGTTTATTTTAGTATAGTTTTATTTGTCATCTGACTTATCATCTGTCAAGTTTGTAATTATTAGCTTCCGCATGACGTCCTGCTATTTCAATCTCAATAAATAAACAAATAAATTAAATGAGTTAATTAGCAGTAATTCCTAGTGATGAAAAATAACCCCGCCTTTTTCTTGCTCAAAATTTGTTGAAGAAACAAGTCATCACTGAAATTTGTTCAAACATTTGTCATGCCAGACAAATTATGTTTTACTTTAATACTTTATTTGATAAAGCACGTTTAAGTTACCTTCACACGCATTAAATCTTGAATTAGTACTCAATCCCTTAATTAGTAATGATTTCAGATTTCCTTGTTCTACTACTTTATTGTTCAATTTTACCATGGAAAATCTTTTTTACTTTTTCTTGGTAAACAAAGGACTGCGTGCTGTGTTCAATCGGTCCATCAAGTATTCATAAGCAAGTATGTGGGACAGTCGGATCCATGAAATAGGGATCATTTAAGAAACTTCCTTTTTATTTGCCATGTTCCATTTTATAAAAGTTAATTTGAGTAATATTTCGAGTTAAATTGAATTAGGCTAATTTTTAAATTTTAAATTCAATTTAAAAATTATATATGAAAATATTAATCTTATAACTTGCAATGCTTCTCATATAATATATGATCGATACTGAAAAAATACATCTTAAAATATTGGTCAAAGTCCATATAATTTGACTCTCGAAAAGCAAAGCTTACAAGTAAAAGTGAATGGCGAGAATATGGTGGGTTTCTTCTCGCAAAAGTAGAATCTGATGACTTGATTTACTAATTTTCAGGATTCCTCCCCATACAATGAATTTTCTTGTTTCCACAGCCTAAAAATCCTCTTCTGAAATGCATAAGACTTTCTCTCCATGCATTGTTATATTTATCTTAGTGGGAAAATTTTTATTTTTCTAGCTACCCATAATGATATATTTATGTGTTATTGAGTAAAGTTTACGAGGAAGTAACATTCCAACATCTTTGTATTCTAGACTGCTAAGTATTTTTTAATCTAATTAAAAAAAAAAAGAAGAGAGAAACTAAATATATTTGTCATAAATTCCATTTGTAGACTCAAGGCTGTGGGAAAATAGTAAAATGAATTATTTTCTTTTAAGGATGTCACAAAAGCACAAGACATCAGATCTTGCATTGTCGGACAGATCACGAGGAAATTAAGCTACATTTTAGGAAGTTGAAAACCAAAGGAAAATCAATAAACACTTCATTAATCGTTAATTCAAAAGAGTTTAAATAATATACATTTTTATCTATCAAATCATTTTACCCAATTTTAACCAGTAATTTATCTATTTTTAAGATTATAAATTCCACTTCTTATAAATATCATATGAATGATTGGATAGTGTAAGATTGATGAATGGTTAGACTACAAGAGTTGCCAGCTTCCAGGAAATACTAGTTACAAAATGGAGGAGTTGTCATTTGCTTTTGTCCCATTAATTAAGATTTTCCTAATTAATCAACATTTAGCTTAATTATGGAGTGGAACATTATATATGTAGGAATATATTAAAGATATTGTTGGAAGTAGTTAGAAAGCAAGTACAATGAATCATGAAGACAGTGAACAAATTCATGTACGCATGCAGCTCATTCAACTTCCCTAACAAACATCCTTATTCATTGTGTCTCTCACACACACGAGCATGAAATTGACAACCTACTTTATGCAATTGCATTCATATTTAACTACACTACACTATTCTCTACATACTTTTACACTCTTCATAAATTTTTAGCATGTAAATAACAGGTTAGTTATCATTTTTGACTGCATTACAAATTTATTTCAATTGTGATAAAAATATTTAAAATACCAACTTCTAAATATTTTTTACAAAAATTACTAATTTAAAAAATAAAAAATTTAAATATTAATTTAGACGCTCAATTAGTCTACATCGTAAATTAAATATATTAAATAAATTTAAGAGATTATGAATGTATTCCGTGATCATAAATTTGGTTAAGTATGGGAACAAGAGAGGGACCCTTTTTGTGAGGTGTCCATATCATTGCTACTCTTTTGGCCGACCCAACTTCAATGCTCTGTCCCTTTTTCTTTTTCTCACCAGACACTTGTTTTCTCCTTCTCTTTCCTTTTCTACCACCAATATCAATCGATCCATCTCTACATATATATACACACACATCTTCAAGAAAACCAAATACCAAAGAAAATTTTTGTATTGTAATATTCATTTATGAGATGGAACTTGAGCTTGGTCTTGCTCTTGCACTTCCTTCCCATTATGTTCCTTCAAATCTTCCACGCCCACCTAAATGGCAACAACATTATCGACACTACTACTGATTTTGATGACAATTTCTCAGAAATAATGAAGAGAAGAATCCTAATTTTCAATGCCTTGTCCTCATCATGATATCAAAACATTGCCTTTGCTTATATGGAATGGGCAACCAAATGAAGAAGATGATGGTCATCAAAAGAGGACAACTACTTTTGAACCTTGTTACCGGTAAGTTTATGTTACATTTCATTTAAAGAGTTTTAACTTCTATGTATGTATGGATGATTGACGTGTTTAAACATATACATTATCCATGTCACTCAAAAAGATCATTTTAATTGATCATAATAATTAAATTTACTACCCTACAAGTTAAGATAATTTGCTTGCTAGCTAGCTATAATATGTTATGTGAAAATTATTACACTGTTAGACATACAATATTTATAAATAAAAAAACTAAAAAAGTGACTGAAAGCTAGGTTAGGGTTTAATTACACGATCTCTTTCAATGTTTTCTTAGTTAGTTTAGTCATATTATTGAAATTAGTTATTAACTTTAATATATTAAAATAAACTATTTTTAATTTTTTAAAAATATTTTTAATTTTATGATTTTTTTTTTACAAGATGTCATTACTTTTGCGGTAAGATATTTGAAAATGTAATTTTCTTGCGTTCAATTATAAAAATGGAAGAGATCCCATTTTAATTGTGATCAACATTTCACTTATGATATGTACTTTAAATTTTGATATTGCAGGAAACGAAGGAAGAAAAGAGGTAGTCAAATTTGTACAATTAAGTCATGGAGAAAAAAGGTGCTAAATGTGAAGGTGGTGGGTGGAACACAAATAATAGCAATGATATTGAAGGTCATGTTGGTGGAATTAGAAACTCAATGTATGTGAAGGTTAAAATGGAAGGAGTAGCCATTGGAAGAAAGATCGATCTAAGTCTATACAACTCCTATCAACTCCTTATTAACACCTTGCTCCAAATGTTTTCTAAATGTAAGTTTTTATATATCGTCCGTATAAGAAATTTTTTATACCATCATGTTATTATAACATGTAATTAAGTTGTGGTATTTTCAAGATTACGAATTGATCTTTCATTTTATAGCCGCCGAGTATATCTTTTGAGTGTCTTTAAAATTGCTTATATGCTGACAATATATATATAACTTGAACTCTTTGTGGAATAACAATATATAAAATTAAAGGGATTGAATTAATAAATTTGGTTCTATATATGAAGCAGCAGATGAGAGTGGTGAGAAAATGATGGGGGGCTTTACACTATTGTACCAAGACAAAGAAGGAGATTGGTCTTGCAGGAGATGTACCATGGGAGTATGTACAAATTTTGTGCTATTTTATTCATTTCTATCTCATGAGTCGTCTGCTTCTCGGAGTCTCAAACAAGATAGACAACGATTAATTTATATATATTCGTTTCGCAACCTCTTGAGAAATTATTTATTGCAGTATTTACTGGTAGTATATATATGTATAATGATACTTTTGCAGAACATTCATGGAGACTGCTCAAAGAATACAGATACTAAGGAATTGGAAGAGAGGAACAAGTAGAAGAAAATCAACCCAAATTTCTTAAAGAGTACTAATATATATAGTTTATTTAGTAGAGCATGTTGATGGTAAAAGAAAAAAAAACATTAGTTACATGAGTTTGACATTGTAATTTTATATTTATTATCTTAGTGATGTTGGATTTCAAGACTTTTTAATAGCTTAATTTCTTCTTCTTTTTTAATGTATACAAGTTTTTGTACCATTAGTATATGAAGTGCTTGGTAGCTCATTCTGGATCAGGGTCTTCTTTTTCTGGGCCAGTTTGGCCCAGCCCAATATTACCATACCTAGTAATGCAAAAAAAAATCAAATCTCAGTCAGTTGGTTTTTTCTTCCCGGAATTCTCTTTCATGATTTTAGTAACTTCTTCTCTTCATGTACGTATATATCATTGTATGTGATATATGTGTGTCCATATATATACACTTGATATACAAGAATATACATTGATATTGATACACATAAGACAACATACAGGGATGCCCGTACTTGTAGCCTGTCGGTCGGGTCACATAGTATATACAACAATATACACCACACCTACATCTGATATACCTTCAAATATATACACCACAAGTACATTCATTTCCACTTACACCACCACCAAATTACGATAACCGCCACAGTCGCCGGTCAAAGAGGGAGAAGAAATCATTCGTGTTACGGTATCTAATAAAATATATATTTATATTTCAACGTGTATATATATATATATAAATTTTAAAGTTAACGGATGCGTGTATTCACATGGACATGTGAGTCCACCTTTATTCATTAGAAAAATAATAATAAATACAAGATATAATTTATCAAGCCACTTCTATTTATTTAAATATTTATTTTGAAATTAACAATATTAAAAAGAACTATTTTCTTAATGTTAAAAGTTAATAGAATTAAAATAATTACTTTATTTTGATAGTAAAATTTTAAAATGTGTTTATTTTGAGATAATTCTTTAAGGAAAAAATGACAAGTATACTCTTCAACTTTGTGAGTTAGAGCGAGATATACCCTTCGTTAAAAAGTGGTGCATATATGTCCTCGTCGTTTAACAAATAGTGTATATATACCCTCGTCATCTAATAAATGGTGCATATTCACCCTTTCTGATAGCTGACCTATATTTACTGAATTTAAAATTTTAAAACTTATTTTAAATTCAAAAAACTTAAACGAATATGAATAAAAGAGAAATTGATTACTTTTTAGTTGGGTTAGTTCCGAAGGGTTAAAAAATGAGTGAAGTAACCTTTTAAGAATCATGTAGCATTTTAAAATTAAAAAATCAATTTTAAATTTTATTAAATTCAATATATTAATGAAAAATAATAAATATGCATTATTTGTTAGACAACAAGAATATATATATAATAAAAAATATATCCTCTAAATTACCGCTTGATTACCCTTTTACCTTTTTTAAAATTAGCGACAATGGATATACAACGGAAGAAGTATTAAAGATAGCTCATGCTGTGTCCGTTGTTTCAATAAGCCGGATCAACCTTAAATGCATCCAGCCCAATATTAAAAGATCAGTCAAATAGAACATAAAGGTTGGCACATTAATGATCCAATTGACCCGAAATTATCTTTCATACTCCACTCGGGGCACATGCCGCACGTGGACTGTTGAAGAATGTTTTCAATTTGACTCCGTTTTAAATTATCTATTGTGCTTTTCATTTATACTAAAAATACTAATTAAAAGATATTTAAATTATTTTATTTCTATTTATATTGTGCGGTATATTTTTTCTGTTTTAAATTATTTATCATTTTTTTATTTTACAAGTCCTTTAAGAAATATTAATTAAGAGAAATTTTAATTGCTTTAACCTAATTTATATACAAGTTGTAATCTCTCTTCATTAAATATTTACTCAATAATTAAACGCTTTGTAGTCTCAGAAAAAAAATATAATAAATTAAAATTAAAATAATTAATTAATTTTTGCCTTGAACTTCTAAAACGATAAATAATTTGAGATAACTATTTTAGAAAAATGGCGAGATAATTTGAGGAGTACTTCCTTTGGATCACTTTTACTTGTCGTCATTACTAAAAGTAGATAGTCCAAAATAGTTTTCATTTTAGAAAATTAAGATATAGTTAAGTAAGTTCTTCCCATTTTATCCTTAGTAATTATTATTCTTGAAAGTTACATAATAAATATTGACTAATTAACATAGAAATCTAAGTGAAGAATACATACACATACTTCTGTGTGATTATTTAGATTGATTCTCTATTTATTTATTGAATAGAGATTAAAAGAGAATATTTATCGAAAGAGAGGTTAACATTTAAATTACTAAAAAAATTAAGTAATGATATAATAGTTAAAACACATAATTTTTTAAGCATAAATCAAAATATGACAAGTAATTAAAGTGGTTTAGTCTCATCATTGAATATATACTGTATTTATGTCACCATCCCATAATTGAAGTGCTTTTAGTCTTTAGGGATAATTACTGCGTAAAGTATGAAATCTTGTGAGTAATTCTTGTGGAAAGGAAGAGTTTGGTTATGAAAGGTAGTTAAGATCCTTCAATAAGTTATTTAGAGGAGCCCTTTTCCTAAAAGCAGTTAAGAAGTTAGGTAACAAACTGATTATGAAGTTGTTAGTTTAGAAGCTAGATCAACTTCTTAAGATTGTGTGTGTGTGTGTATATATATATATATATATATATATAGATCTTCTCTTCTTCTTTCTCTATTCTTTTCTTCTTCTTCTCCTCTATTTTGTTCTTTTATTATTGAATGATTTGAAGGGCTATACCACCCAGATTACAACATGGTATCAGAGCCTATAGGCTAACATTCTTAGTCTACAAATCGCAATCGGCAAGTTACATAAATCTGTTGCATTCTGGAAATCTCGGTATGAAAAAACTGCAAAAGTTCTCGGAGGTTCTAGAAAATTTCTTGATCAAAGGATTCATAAAGCGAGAAATGATGATTGAAGGGAGTTTAGGTGGCAATGAAATTCGAGGCACGAATCAGATTCCAGGCTCTCCAGCAACCACTGCAGGCTGCGGTGGGATTGATTATAATGCGTCCCTTATTTCTCTCCCCATCGACCAAAGTGGAATATAAATTATCTCATTCCAATTGAATGGAATAGAAAACTATGCAATCTGGTACAGGTCCATGAAGGTGGCATTGCTAGGTAGGAACAAAATGGGACTGGCAGATGGAACTTGCAACAAGAATCAATTCCCAGCATCCTTGTGGAATCATTGGAAAAGAGTGAACATAGTTGTGTTATCATGATCATGAATCATGAATTCGATTGAGAAAGGGCCATTTGGTGGAATTATGTATGCCTTCAGTGCTCAAAAAGCTCAGCAAGATCTACATGAGAGATTCAACAAGATTGATGGCTCAAGAACCTTCAACTTACATGAGTACAACTCTCACTCAAGGAGTCTTGTCTTTGTCTCTACCTATTTCCCCAGTAAAAAAATTTATGGGAGGAGTTTGAAGCTCTAGTCCCAACTCTAGTTGTAGTTGTGATAAATCCAAAGAGTTTGTTCTAATTCTAATGGGGCTGAATGAGTCATAAAATCAGGCAAGAAGCCAGTTACTATTGATAAATCCTATGTCTACTTTGAATCAGGCTTATGTTATGATTCTTAGTGATGAAGAACAAGAATCGGTAGCTGCAAACTCTGGGCTGCTTGGGCTAATCCTACTTCTATGGGAATATAGATGTTTCTATGTACTCAAGAAACTCTAGAAACCAAAGGTTCAATAATGCATCTATGAAAAATCTGGATGTAGCTATGTATACCAGAAATTATGGATCTCAGAAAGTTAAGAAGAATCGGAATCTATTTTGTGAGTTTTGTAAAATGAAGGGTCACATAAGGGAGAATTGTTACAAGATGTTCAATACCCACCATTCCACCAAGAAAGAAGCAGTATAGTTCAGACACTGGTAATCACTACAAAAGGCCTACAAATGACTATGTAGGAAATTCATCGGTTGCGGCATATAATGTGGTATCTAGCAACAATATTGACTCTCATGAGCAATCTTTCAGAATGGAATGCATAATAATTTGGACACACAACAGTAGGGATCAGAATGGTCAGATAGAGGCTTATCCTTTCACAAGAATCAATATGAGCAGATTCTAAAGTTGCTCAAAGGAAAGGAAAGCGGATATAGCATGTTGATGTTTGCAATAGGTATAAATACTACTTTGTTAGCATCTAGAAAGTCTCAAGAGTGGATAATCGATACTGGAGCTACCAATCATATGGAAGCAGACAAACAAATGCTTGATGAACACACTATCACACAGACATGTCATCCAAAATAGGTATTATTACCTAATGGAGATGTGTCTCTAGTTTAGCATACGGGCTCCGGCCACGGTTTCATAAAGAAGTACACTTATCAATATGTTTTATATTCCTCCAATTTCAATTTAACCTAATGTCAGTTTCTCAAGTAACTTGAGAATTAGGTTGCTTAGTCGGAAATTCTTCCCTGATTTCTGTGTCTAAGGATCTCTCACGAGTGGGAAGGTGAAGGAGATTGGTAAGAAGGAAAATGGGTTGTACATTCTTCTAAATCAAGCATACATCAAGCATAGAAAAGTTGCTTTAATAGCAAATGATACTGGAAGTGAAAGTGAGATCTGGAGGAGACAACATCTAACTTTGGCATATGGGACTTGGGCATCTGTTACTACTACTATGATCAAGATGTTACTTATTCATAAATTTCATAGTGACTTTTTAATTAAAGTATTGTGTGTCCTTGTGCAAAAACAAGTAGACAACCATTCCCTACTAGTTATGTTAGAACTACTGATGCTTTTGAGATAATTCATATGGATGTATGGGGTCTTTACAAGTTTGCTATTTTTGATGAAAATAAATGTTATTTTTAACTATTGTGGATGATTTTACTAGAATGACATGGATCTTTCTTCTTAAGTTAAAGTTTGATGTGTGTGTGGTCTTGCAACAATTTTTTATCTATGTTAACAATCAGTTTGACAAGACAATAAAGATTCCGGGTCTGACAATGGGCCCGAGTTTATGAACTTTGTATATGCAAATTTGTTTAAGCAATTGGTTATTATTCATCAAACTAGTAATACCTACACCTCTCAGCAAAATGGAATTGCTAAAAGGAAGCACAAACATATTCCGAAGTGACAAGAGGCTCCGGAGACTTCAAGGTAACATATTAATTAAATGTTGGGGCATATGTGTACAAACTGTTGTATACCTCATAAATAGAATATCATAACATTCTTTGAAATAAAAACTCCCTATGAATTACTTTTTAACAAGAAACCATCCTTAGTCATCTAAGAGTCATTGGATGTATGTGCTTTGCTAAAAATCTACAAATGGTTGATAAACTCAAGTCGGTCTAGAAATTTGATAGTACATATGGGATATTCAGCTACTCAAAAGATTATATTTATATGACCTACACAGTAAGACTTTCATTATGAGCAGAGATATTCAATTAGGAGAAATCACATTTCCTTTTAAAGGTCAATCATTGTCTTCTTATCGATTATTTCCTATCAATGATCGGTGTTTCTATGAAGAGTTTTCAAATCTATGTCAGTACTTGAGTCTATTGAGCTACAAACTAATTATCAAAGTCACTATGAAGCAGTACCGCATCCTATGATAGTACCTGAGAATACTGGACTATCACTTGCTTATAGTATATCCCAAATAGGAAGTCGTGCGGTCTAGAGCGGTGGAGTCACTTGATCTCGAGACCATCTTCGGTACAACACGAAAGAAGGTCATGCGAGAGGAGAATCTCCTATTTGATGAAAGTTTTTGTCTCTCAATAAACATCAAGATACCTTATGTTATGTCCAAATTTTTTGTCTATGACTTTTGATTTCTCCCAAATACCGGGCATATATAAGCAGCTTTCTCCACCATCAAAGAACCAGTACATTCTATGAAGCCATACAAGACCCAAGATGGATAGAAGCAACGAAGTATGAGATTAAAGAGCACTAAAGAGCAATCACACTTGGGATACTGTTAAACTACCAGAAGGAAAGAAGGTTGTAGGCTGTAAATGGATCTATAAGATCAAGTACAAGGCTAATGGAGAAATACAGAAACGTTCAAAAGCTAGATTGGTGGCTAAAAGGGTGTAGTCAGCAAGAAGGAATAGATTACAAGAAAACTTTCTCTCTTGTTGTTAAAGATGAAAACTGTAAGAACAGTACTAACACTTTCTACTCTTAACCAATAGCATATACATCAAATGGATATGTATAATTCTTTTCTACAAAGGGATCTCTATGATGAAATATACATGAAACTCCCATAAGGATTTAATAGTAAGTGAGAGAACAAAGTGTGTAAGATCGTCAAATTCTTGCATGGACTAAAACAAGTACCAAGGCGTGGAATGCCAAACTCACAAAGGCCCTATTAGTGCTCATTTCACACAAAGACAATATGACCACTATATATATATATATATATATATATATATATATATATATATAGTATTAGTTTATATGGATGATATTCTCATAACGGGGAGTAGTGCGGAACTAATTCAAGAAACCAAAGCTGCTCTACAATAGGAATTCAAGATGAAAGATCTTGGAGAGCTTAAATTTTTCTTTGGCATTGAGTTTGCTAGATCCAAGGAAGGGATATTAATGCACCAAAGAAACTATGTACTACAAATTATTTCAGAAATAGGATTATCGGCGGCAAAGCAGTACGCAGCTCCAATAGAAACCAATGTCAAAGTTAACCTCGAGACAATATGATTATCATTTGAAAAAGACTACTCAAGAATCGGAAGTGATCCACTTACGGATCAAGCAGCGTATCAAAGACTTATAGGCAAACTACTCTATGTAACAGTATCTAGGCTTGACATATCATTTAGTGTGCAAACTCTCAGCCAATTCCTCTGACAACCAAAGCAATCTCACATGAATGCAACACTAAGAATTGTGAAGTATTTGAAGAATCGGCCGGGGAAAAGGAAGGAATCCTACTTTCTAGCAAAGATAATAAGGATATGACTGCATACTGTAATGCAGATTGGGCTTCATGTCCTATTACCAGGAGGTCAGTAACTGGATACTTCATTAAGCTATGAATCTTTAATCACTGAAAATATAAAAAATAAACCATTGTCTCCAGGAGTTCTACGGAGATAGAGGTATATGTGTAACACCCCAAAAGTTTCTAAGATCGGATTCAGGACTTAAAAGAAAGAATTCAGACAGAAGGTAAAAATTTTGCCACAGAACAAGTCGTGGTACGGCCGCTAGGTGACCCCACGAGAGTCGTGGTCGAGACTGTGAGGAAGCAATCAGAGGTGCGACCTAGATCGGTGACCACAGGACGACCCAATGTGTGGGTGGGTAGACAATGACTCATTAAGTCGGCCGTTAGGTGAATGTTGGAGATTTATGGTGAGGTCCCGAAGTAGTGGAGACCACGGAAGGAGGGGCGAGCCATCGTCTTCCTGACGACTCGTCAAGTAACTCGTGGGGAGAGAAGAAGAAAAATAAAAATTAGCCGGTGCACTTCACAACAGCTAGCGAGTCATTGCCTACCCCACGACTCGTGGGTGCCTCGTGGGGAATGGCGGGGATTTTTCCTGCATTTTTATTAAGGGCCTTTTTGTAAATTCTAAGCTTCTAACTCCTAAACTAAGCCGTTATGAGATCGGTATGAGACATTTTAGGGAATAATTGCTTTAAACCCTCATTCTATCAAAAATCACTCTCAAACTCTTCTTCCTTCTCTCTCTCTCAAGACTCAAGTATTCAATAAGGGGTTTCCTCAAGGCTTCAAGGTGCAAGTTCAAGTGGGATTTCTCTTAATCGGGTATGGGTTCTTCAACAAGGATATCATTTCATCCTTATGCCCAAATTTCTATTCAAAACCCGAATCTTTGTTCTAGAAAAGCATGATCTAGAGTTTTGATTTATGGATTTTTGGTTTTATGTCTTCTATGAATTATAAAAGACCCATTAGTATTAAAGTTATTTATGCTTATGGGATTATTTTAATATCTGGAATTATGTACCTAATGGTGAAAATGCATGATTATCGAATTTCCTTAATGAGATAGCTTAAAACTTTGATTGGGGTTTCGTTATTGTTCACTTGATTATATCAAGACCTTGTATCCATATCTAAAATATGTGAAGATCGTAAGAATTCCCTTAAAAACTAGAATATATATTTTGATGGAGTATGTTGAGATGAGATTAGAACTTATGAGTTGATCAATGGGAAATATGTATGTATTTTCATTATGTTTTTATGTAAATATTTTTGGGTATGAGATAAACCTATGATAACGGCATAATTATTGAATCTTCTTCACGGTGGAGTAAATTTTTGAAATGGGTTCCATGAAATAAACATATATTTCTGCCATGATCTCGTTGTACATGATTAAGGTATGAGTTAATTATGGGCTTTAAAGTAAATCTTGAATATATGAATCAATGTATAGAAATGTTAAAGTGTGAATTGGGCCTATGGATCCTACATGACTTTATGTTATACGTCATATGTTATGAACTCCAAAGTTGAATCTTGTGGAGGTATGTAAAGTATGATTTGAAACATAGATATTCGTGAATGTAAAATGTGTGGATAAAATGATTTGGTACCATGGCGATATGAATTATAAAGATAAAGCATGAGAATGATCCTTGAGAATTTTAGGCTTGTTGTTAGTAGAAGTAGCCCTAATCCTTTCTAAGCAGATGTCGTATGACGAAATTAGTAAATGCTCATGTCTTTGTTATTGTAGTAGCATAGGCCGGATGTATAATGTCGAGATCGGCCACTCATAAATGTTCTAGTCAGCCAAGGACTCTCCGTAGCCGAGAATATTTCCCTTGGTCAACCAGGGACTCTCCATAGCGAGAATGTTTTCCATAGTCGGTTAGAGACTCTCCATAGGCGAGAATGTTTCTCTTAGTTCAGTCGGGACTCTCCATGGCCGAGAATTTTTCCCTTAATTCGGTCGGGACTCTCCATAGAAGAATATTTTCTTGGATTTCAATCGGAACTCTCCATAGAAGAGAAGAACTCTCTTGGTTCGTCGGGACTCTCTCTGTAGCAGAGAATGACTCCCTTAGTTTATGTTATTAGTTTAGCTCAGTCTCGTATAGTTCGAGACTTCGGTTTAAAGCAGATATAGCATAATGTAATCTCGGTTATCGACATACATCCCGATGCAGTGTATGATATTAGCTTCAACTTCGGCTCTCATTATATACTCGGCACGACCATTATGCATGAGTTTGATGATGCTTCAGAATATGAGTTCCAATTAAGAGTTTCATGTCGATATGTTTATGTGACTCAGAAGAGGGTTGTTGCATTCTAAATCATTTATATGTTGATATACTCAATTTATTTCCTTCTTGTATACTTGTATGTTTAGTTTATTTACGTTTTCCCGCATGCACCGGTACATTCCAAGTACTGACCACATACTTTATGTGTTATATCATTTCATGATATAGATTCAGGTATCCACACTCGGCCAGCGGTTGGAGCACGCTCTTTCTTCCATCTCGACGGATTGTGGTGAGTCCTCATCTCTAGAGGACGAGGTCTATGTTTTCTTATTTCAGTTTCAGACTTTCAGAGTTAGCTAGGGACTTGTCCCAGCAACTCATCAGTTTGGTAGAGGCTTTCAGACATGTGTAATCAGATTAGAACATGTATTATGTTTTGTTAGATTATTACCTTAAGTTTTAAATTTGAACTATTACGGTTAGCTTTAGCTTAGTGATGTTTTCTATTAATTTGTTATATTGTTAAGGGTTATGCTATGATAATTCCATGGGTCGACTTGGAGCTTTTTGGAGTTCCTTGTCCTATGTTATAGCTAGGTGTAAACTCGGGTCGTGACAATATGAGTGTGGCAACAACTGTTTCAGAAATCATTTAGCTACTTAGGTTATTCAAGGAACTAGGAATTGAAGTCAAGAACTCTATCAACATTTTTAGTGACAGTAAGACACCTATTCAAATAGAAGCAAATCCTGTCTATCATTAAAGAACTAAGCACATAGAGATTGATTTCACTTTATAAATAAAAAATAATGCAAGGAATAGTGAAAACTACATATATTTATACTCAAGATCGGTTAGGTGAAATTCTCAAAGAGGACTCACAAAAATACAACATGAATATCTAAGCTCCAAGCTAGGTCTGTTAAATGTCTTTGCAGTACCGCATACCTAGCTTGAGGGGGAGTTTAGAAGGATGAAGTACTGAGTAATTCTTGTGGAAAGGAAAGTTGGTTATGAAGGTAGTTAAGATCCTTCAATAAATTAGTTAGAGGATCCCCTTTCCTAAAAGTATTTAAGAAGTTAGTTAGGTAACTATCTGATTATGAAGCTGTCAGTTTAGAAGCTAGATCAGCTGGGTGTATATATATATGTGTAGATACGAAGTATCAAACACAATACAATATATTACCAATCAATAAGAAAAGATTAAAAAAAAGTTCTTTCTACTCACTTCTTGTTCTTTCACTATTCTTTTCTTCTCCTCTTCCTCTATCTTGTTCTTTTATTCTTGAATGATTTGAAGGGCTATACTGCCCAGATTACGACAACTACTCTGAGTAAAATGAAAAAAAGATCATCTTGAACTTCTAAAATAATAAATAATTTGAGATAATTATTTTTAAATATTACGACAAATAATTTATGACGGAGAAAGTAGTATATACTTCCATTTGTGTTATACTTTTCCAATTAATTAAAGTGCGAGTGATCTTTCAATTTTACAATGAGAAAAGTTGTGTGTATCTTTTATTAAGCACAACAAACATAAATATGTTATATTGTGATAGTGATTTGCTTTTGGAAAGAAAAAAAAACTCTCATATTGTGTCTTATGAATTATGTGGATTACTACAATGTACAAAAAATAAATAAAGCAAACTTGCAAAAATTAATAATTAAACACATAAAAAATAAAAAAATTAAAAAAATTAATATTAATTTTTAAAAATTATACAATGCATGTTATTTTTAATATATCAAATCGAAAATACATAAAAAAAATAATTTTAACATAACCAATATCAATATTGCGATATACGACATTACTAATACACCATATGAAGATGAGCGGCAAAAAAGGAGAACTAAATTTAATGCATTCGATAAGAAAGCTTAAATGAAATAGGAATGGTTTGCTACATAACAAAATGTGAAATTAACAAACAAGGTGCAAAGTTATCCACCTATCAATTGCGCTAATAAATTTTATTACACGCACATATGATAAAATGATGATAATGATCTTTTATATTTGAGTAGGTTAAATTAATACAGTTAAATATACACATGAATAATTTTATTGTTTAAAATTTGTCAAGAGTGACTTTTGATTTTAGTCTAATATTTTAACAAACTCTATCATTTAAATTTGAGAAAAATTATAACAAAAAAGGTCAGGAAAGTGCCATAAAAAAATAACATTAAACACCAAAAATCCCCTTTTTCACGGTTTCTATCAAATTTATCTAAGAGATAAAATTTGTTAAATATTTGATGAAAAGCAAAAGTGAATATAGAGAACCGAAACTACTTAGGAGTAAGTTTAAATTATTACTTTCAATCTATCTCCAAACATAAAGACCCATTAATATTATTTTCTTCACAAAATAACTCTTACTTCCATGCTATCTTGAAGGATAGAGTAGTCAGGAACCAAAAAAAAGATTCGGTCAAAGAAGATGGTATTGTTATCCAGAACAAGGAGGAAGTTACACAAGAAATACTGAGTTCTACTAAAAATTACTAGGCACAACAACAACCCAACTTTTCTGCATTAACACTGAGATCATGAAGAATGGACCTATATTAGAAAGATAACATCAACATTAATAACACCAGTCAAAATGAAGAATGTTGAATTGAGTACTCTCAAAGAAAAAAATAAACAATAGAACCTGGTTGCAAGGTTTTAATGCAGTACTCTATGAAAGAGCATGGCCATTATAGGAGATGAAGTCACAAAAGCAGTTTTCACATTTTATCCAAAATGTTGAGTTATATAATCTATAAGTGCACTACAATAACTTTAATATCAAAAGTCTTTCACCCTACCATCATCAAGGAGTATATGCTTATTTCATTTGTACAGTTGTCTACAAAATCATATCTAAAATTATCATTGACAGATTTAGTGAGATATTAGATAAACTAGTGGAAAAAAATCAGGAAACATTCATATTTGGTAGTGTAATGTCAAATAACATAGTGTTGATTCATAAACTAGTAAAAGGTTACAAAAAGAATAACTTGTCCCCACGATGAAGATGGATCTTCAAATAACATATGACTTTGTGGAATAGATCTATATGGAGTAGATATTGACGAACATATATTTTTCAGATACTTTAGTTAGATTGATAATGTCATACTTGAGATCTATGACCTATTTAGTATTGATTAATGGAGTATCTGCAACACATTTAAGAGGGGTCTTAGATAGGATGACCCTATTTCACCATACCTTTTTGTATTAGCAATGGAGTATCTCAGTAGACAATTGGAAACTTTGCAAGGAACAACAAGTTTTAGTATCACCCGCCAATGCAACAAATTGAAAATTGTACAACTCAGTTTTTCACATGACTTGTGCTTTTAGCAAGGTGATTGCTAGTCCATCCAGAATATATTCCAATGCTTTCTCACTTTTCAAAAGCATCTGGACAATATGCTCATTTACAAAGAGCAATGTTTATTCTGGTGATGTAAGCTTGGGTACAAAAAAATAAATCCTTACTCTAAGAGATCGAGATGATGATGAGTAAACTTCCTATAAGGTATTTAGGAAGGGTCTAAGCACAAAAATAATATCAATCATATATTGTCTATGTTAAAACAACAGTGGGTTCTATTAATGATGAGCTGCCATTACTAAGCTCTTGAAGGGAAAGCATCAAGCCATGATTTTGTGAAGACAGGAAAAAATATTATTCATATTAACAAAAAATGATCTTCACCCTCTTGTACATATAGGAAGAAAAGAGAGAAACTAGAAACTAACCTAGTGTGCCAGCTAAGCACTAACCGACTCAATCATACACTATTAACTAACTAACTATTTGACTAACACTAATGCTAACAAACTAACCAACTCTAACTAACTTTTACTAACTACAGTAAATATTAACTATAATCTCAACAGCCCCCCTCAAGGTGGAAGTAGGGATCTCCTTGCCAGCTTGCTTGAAGTATAGCAGAGTGTTTAACTCCAGTGAGCTTTGGTGAGGACATCTGTCAGCTGATCATCAGTTCTGATATGGTGTAGAGAAGTGAGCCCCTCTGTCCAATTTATCACGACAAAATGTGATCAATCTCAATATGCTTGGTTCTCTCATGAAACACGGGATCTCTTGCCATATGTATGGCTGGAATTGGCTAAAACACTGGAACAACTTGAGATAAAGAGATGTTCAATTCCTTAAGAAGTCTGCATAACCATGTGAGCTCCCCAACCAACTTTCTAAGAGATCTATACTCAGCCTGTGAAGAGGACATAGTCTCCTTTTAGACTTCAACTGATTGGGCTATTACCTAACAAGACAAAGGTACCCACTGACTGACCTCTGGAATCAGGACAAGAGGCCCAATCAGAATCACAAAACCTCTAAGTGTACAATCAGGATCTTTTGACATGAAGATGCCCAAAGTAGGATCCTTCTAAGGTATTTGTGGTGAAAGACAGTATGTAGGTGAGGTTCCACGGGATCTTACATAAATTGACTTAAGTGTTGAACACTAAAAAGCTAAATCCAGTCTGGTATTAGTCAGGAAGTTAGTTTCCCAATAAGCTTTGTATAGTATGTAGGATCTGATAGAATCCGTCCCTCTCCGGCCCTTGAGTTTCACAATAGGATCGAGAGGAGAAGTAGAAGGAGTACAACTGATACAATCATATTATTTCAATAGGTCAAGAGCAAATTTTCTTTGAGAAATAATGACCCCATCATTTGTGTATAGAACTTCCAATCCCAGGAAGTAATGCAGCCTCCCTAGATCTTTGATCTTGAATTATTCATCAAGGAAGGTCTTTAGATGTGTGATCTCTGTTGTGTCATCCCCTCTGATGATAATGTCATCTACATAAGCGCCACATATGGTGGATGAAGCAGGTCTTTTTATAAAAAAGGGAATAATCATTCAGTGAGTGTATGTACCCTAGAACATAAAGCTTCAGTCAGTTTGGCATACCATTGCGTGCTAGCTTGTTTCAAGCCATAGAGTGACTTGTTCAACCTCACGAGACCATACCGGCAGGCATATCTAGACTAGGAGGGGCTTGCATATACACTTCTTCATGTAAGTCCCCATGAAGGAAAGCATTATTAACATCCAGCGTGAAATGCCCCAGTTATTCTTTACTGTAGTGGCTATGAGAGCTCTAACAGTGGTCATCTTCACCACTGGGGAGAAAGTCTCATTATAATCAATTTCAACTTGTTGTGTATACCCACACTTAACTACTAGTCGACCTTAAACCTCTCAATGGTGCCATATGCCTTATATTTAATCTTGTATACCCACTTACAACCAATTGATTATTTCCCAGTAGGTAAAGGCATGACATCCCAAGTACGATTAGCATGAGCATTAAACTCTAGGGTCATGGTTGCTTTCCAAGCAAGATCAATGGCTTCCTCCTCATATGAGGATGGCTCACTTTCATTGAAACTTTGGCAACCAAATGTTATTTATCGGGTGCCGAGTAAGTCATGGAAACATTGCGTAAGTGAGAAGAAGAAAAAATTGGATGTAGGTTTTCAAGTTAGGAATCTTACATATATAGTCTTGTAAGTGAGAAGGAAAATGATGCCCTTTATGAGATCTTCTAGGTTGCAAGGATGGTTGAGAAGGAGCATGTGAGGTAGGTAGAGCTTGAGATGTAGAGTTAGGGAAAGATTGACCAGATGAACTCATGTAACCAGATGAAGCAGGTGAACCTAATGTTTGTGGGGTTAAGGTCAGTGCTGAAGAATGACTAGTAAGTTCTGGCAACACAATTTGCAATGTATACTCTTTGTACCTATGAGTTCACAGTTTAGTAGCACATTCCTTGCGTATCGATGAGGGCAGTCATAGACGGAAGAATGAGGCAATGTAAGGAAGGAAAGAAGAATCATTACCATCAGTAAGTAAGTAAAAAGGAAAGATGCTCTCATGAAAAATAACATCTCTTGATATGTAAATCTTCCTGGTAGACAGATTGAGAACTTTGTATCCTTTAGTCTCAAAGGGGTATCCCATAAAAACATGAGGTGTAGTTCTAGATTCAAACTTATCTATGTGAACTTTGGGTGTAGTGGGAAAGCAAAGACATCCAAAACTTCTTAGGTGAGTATGAAGGTTTTTGTTAAGCAGGACCTCAAAAGGGCATTTACTATTTAGTGAAGAAGTAGAGCGGAGTCCATTAATGATATAAGTTGTTGCCAGTACACACTCTCCTCAATACTTTAATGGAAATTTGGATTGAAAGAGGGCTCTGTAGGTTTCAGAAAGGTACTTGTGTTTTCTCTCAACTATGCCATTTTATTGAGGTGTGTATGGGCATGTCCTTTGATGAACTATGCCCTTTGATTGAAAGAAAAGTTAGGCGTCAATATTCAGTGAACTCTCACGAACCATTATCGGTTAAATTGTTTTAATAGTGGTATGAAATTGAGTTTCAACTAGGAAACAAAGACTTTGATTGATACGAGTATTGCTTTTACTGCTCAAAAGGTGAGTCCATGTAGATCTACTAAAGTCATCTACCATGTTAAAAAATATTATAATTGTTATAGGTGGAAACATGATATGGTCCCCGCAATCCAACATGTAATATTTCAAATATTTTGGTGCTAAGACTAGTCCTTTCAGGGAATGGGAGTCTGGATTGTCGGGTCATGGGGAAAATAGTACACAAAAAAGGTTGTTTAGGTGCAAAGGTAGCTAGGATACCCGGAATTCCCCTCATCTTGACAAAAGGGACATGTACTAATCTATTATGCCAAAGAAGATTCATATCATTCACAGTTAGAGAGTTATTCAAGGTAGGAACATGAAATTCATTACGTAATGCAGTGTTCACAACAGAAGGAGAGATACATTGTACACCATTTGCATCACTGACATTATGTGAAGATAAAAACAAACAATCATTATTAGGAATGGAAATGGAACGATGGCGGGAATAATGATGCTTTAAACTCAAGCCCAGGACACGATGAATGCGAGGCCATCCTAAACTTCACCAATCTCCAGAGGCCTCTTCATTGAAGGGCCTGCGGAAGACAAGATGAATCAGTAAAGGATACTATGCTCTTGAGCTAAGTTAAAGAATACACAGAAATGAGATTATACTTGAAGGAAAGGTACATAAATAACCTTGTGAAAAATAATTTGAGGAAGCGAAGGATTCTTGTCACGCCCACGCCTTAGGGGAGTATGGCCTTTTGGTGCCCTAGTAGGACCTGGACTGCTAACTGGTGAGTCTAAGCACATCTGGTGCCTGGCTAGCTCTATCTCGGTTTACGGAAACAACGGGCTATATAGCAGCCGTAAATCTACGGCCTCCCAGCCGGCTGGGCCTATAGCCAGCTTGTACTAAGACTTGACTAACCCGAATCCTATATCTCATAGGGGAACCTATGCGGGCCGACAAGGCCACCATGATGTCTAGTTATCTGTAACTCAACAAAAAAGAATACCAGCCCTTAACTACGTGACCGGCAAGGTCACCACTACTATCAGTTATGTCCCCACACGGCCAACACAATCGAAAATGCTAAACAACTAAACAAAACGCGGCCTCCTGGCCGGCACAACTAACCACGGGAGATGTATATATACAATCTGCAAGCCTCTATGAGCACTGATAAAATGGTCGGGACAGGGCCCCGGCCTACCCCATCTTGTACAACAAAGAAAATGAACCACCTCCCGAATATCAAACTCCGAATGACGGGAGGCGATGACTCTATAGCGGTGGAGTCACGGATCGCCTCCTCGTCTATTAATACCTGCAGGCAAGTAATGCGCCCCAACGGGCGTCAGTACCACTGGTACCGAGTATGCAAAGCAACTGAACATATCTAAATATAAACAACATAACTAGCAACTCTGAATAGCGAAATGTTGAGATCTGTAAGGAGACATATAGTTTGAATCGGACTTTTAAATGCTTTGTGATAGAGAGCGAAGCGTACACAATGTCGTCGTGGTGGTCTGCTATCTATTAACTAATATATAACACATAAATACATATATATATATAGCAAGCAAGAACCAATACCAACCCCCATAAGCAGGATGGTGCCAACCAATCAAACAATCTAATATCTCTATTAGGGTTAAAACCAACCAAAAATAAGTCACTCCACTTATATACTAACTACGAGCACCTCTATTGACCCCTGGGTCTCAGCTCAGGCTATGGCCTCCGATATAAATAACTGTGTCTGAGTCCGGAGGACTCTGTGCTATATGCGTAGCTATGCTTGTATACGAAATGTTCCATGGGCGCATGCGCACAACGGGGGTAATACGTACTGTAATGCTGATCAGCCTGATATGGAAAGCTTCATCCCATCTTCGTCCTGGGGACGGCATGCCACTCCTTGGAGTGACATTATGCCCACCCGCTCGGTGGACGGCTCACAGTTACCAACCCAGGGCGGCGGGGACGCTCAAAGGTGCCCTCACGACACAATCAAGTCTCAACAATCAATAAACACATATGTAAAGCATGTTTTAAACTGAAAAATACTTTCACAATTCTGATTTCTTATTCTGAACTCTTCCTGTAATTCTCATATTGCTTTATACTGAATCTGGGATCTTTATCTAGCTTGCATGGCAGCTGTCTGTAGCCAAGATACTATCTATTTGTATGGCTATCTTGTAAAGATATCATCTATCTGTATGGCTATACTGTAGCCAAAGATACTATCTGTCTGTTTGGTTTACTTTACTAACTTTTATTCTGAATATATATCATATTATTCTAAAACATGTTTGCTAAACACATATTATTGAGCTATCTTTTGAGTACGAAATGATAACTGCGCCATTTAGCATAGCTTTACTAACTTTTCGGGTAAGATACGATATAACAAGGCAAATAGGTTTACTGAACTTGCAAACTCACTATTCAACTCCGAGGAATTCTATTACGAAGTTTACTGTATTATGCTAGGCTAAAGTTACTAACTTGCCGAAGAAACTAGCTTTACATACCTTTACTTCGGGTTATCAGGCTAGCAGTTGGCTTCCGGTCGGTACCTCGATTATTTCTCCCAACTGCATTCACATATATGTCAATTAGGACTAAATACACCAATATTCTAAAAAAAACGTCACTTTCGATATATTTATAGCCCAAACTTTGGCTTATCGAAAGGCGATCAGTTTGCTATTTCTCGAAGTCGAGGAAGGAAGAAATATTCACTTTAAGGCTAGGAGCACATTGACACTGAATTTGGGTAATTCCACTTACCTTAGCCCGGTTGCACGACGATTTGTCGGCCGAATTTCGTGAAACTAAATCCGTAGGAATTCTCCCTCTTGCTAAATACCTCGTATCGAGGTTAATTTGATTTGAACCGCATTTGGCGTAATCGATCGAAAATTATGAATACCGTACATTACCCTCTGTTTTCTCTCGCTGACTTTCTCCTGGAAATTATAAGGATTAAGTGAAATAAACCGAAGTTGGGGCTTTTTATACTTGAGCCTGGACTGAGCCCAGCGTGTCCGTTAGGAGCCAACAGCGCGGAGCCAACGCGGAGGCTCCCCCTCCGTGACACGTTGCCATCGCGGAGGGGCTCTGCCCCGGCTCCTTCCGCGATGGTTCGACAGGTTTCTTATCCGGTATTTTCCCGGGCCTTTTTCTAGCATGTATGGCTTTCAAATACTCTTAACCAACATGCGAATAGGCCATTTAGGTGTCGGAAATTTTACGGGGTATAACAGTTATATTGCCAACTTGAGTTACTTTCACTTTATAGCCATTAGAAAGGGTGATCAATAAGGGGTACACGAATGTTCTTATTTGGGACAGATGTGATTTGTTAAAGGTCATATGGTTTGAGGCTCCAGAATCTAAGATCCACTTATCAGCATTGGATTGCAAACATTTGCAAGAAAGTAAGGCAAAGTCAATAGAAAGAATTGAGGCAGAGCAGGCCATGATACCTGCAAAGTTAACAACTCCACTAGTGATATCATTGATTGAACTTTCTCCTTCGCTCCTAGCATTAAACATATGCAGCATGTTCAATAATTGTCTATGTTGCTCCTTTGTAAGAGTTAAACTATCATTATCAGTTTGAGATATCATCTACTCAGCTTTTACAAACACCATGTCAACTGGAGTTCCATGAACATTAGCTACTCTTCTCTTTCCTCTGTTAGACTTGTTGTAATGATATTGATTGTCAATCCTGGGAAACTGACTGAGACTGTTGTAGTTGTTCTGCCTGTAACTCTGATTGTAAGAATGTTGATTATTGTAACTTGGATTATTTGACCTAGAATTTTGACTGTTTTGATTGAAATCCTGAGGATATCCATGTAGCTTGTAGCACTTTTCTTTGATATGACCTGATCTCTTGCAATGATCACAAAACAACCTGGACTTATCAATTAGATAGTTGTTTGAAGGGTGATAGTTGGTTCTGAAACTATTATTATTATTCACATGTGTGTTCACATTCAATGAGGTGGATCATCAAACAACTGATTACTTGGTTTAACTTCTTGTTGTCTCTCTTCTTGTTACCAACAATGAGAAAGCTTGTGCCAAGCTGGGAAGGGGATTCAACATGAGAATGCTTTCCCTTACTGTGGTATAAACTTCATTGAGTCCCAAGAGAAATTGTATCAAACGCCTATCTTGTTTTGCCTAGTGTGTATTTTCCTTGGCTCCACAACTACATATGCAGCTACATTGATTTTTCAAGTCTATGGTACTTAATTCTTCCCATAAACTTTTCATCTTCGTGTAGTAATTGGTGATATCCACAGTACCTTGGTATAAGTCATTGATTTCCTTTTGTATTTGATATAGTTTCATTCCGTTTGTCTGATCATACCTGTCCTCCAGTTATCGCCACAATTCCATTGCATTATTGGCGTACTCAACACTATAAACAATTTCCTTCACAAGTGAATTTAGGATCCATGACGTGATCATATCATCGCATCTCTCCCATTGTCGGTACTTTGAAGATGTGAGATCTGGTCGTTTGCAATCGCCATTGATGAAACCTAGCTTGTTCTTAACAGAAAACCCACGCAATACACTACGTCTCCAGGATCTATAGCCCATTCCGTTAAAAGGAATGGTAACCAGCATTGCTCCTGGATTATGAGAAGGATGCATATACAGAGGAGAACTTCCATCGATGATCTCTTCCTCGAAATTGTCATTTACATCGGCAGTAGCCATTGAAATTGATTATGATTTGTAAAGAAAAATAGTGTAGAAACATATATAAAAATCGAGAATCAAAATAATGAAAAACTATCACCTCGCGTGACCTCTGAATTTTGATCTGAACTTGGAGAATCTAGAAGAAGATAAACACAACTAGATTTGTCAAAACAGCAGCATTAGGCAAATGGTTTCTATGATACCATGTTAAAACAACAGTGGGTTCTATTAATAATGAGCTTCCATTACTAAGCTCACTGAGAAGGGAAAACATGAAGCCCTAGATTTGTGAAGAGAGGAAAAAAAATATTATTCAGATTAACAAAAATGATCTTCACCCTCTTGTACACATAGGAAGAAAAGAGAGAAACTAGAAACTAACCTAGTGTGCTAGCTAATCACTAACCGACTCAATCATACACTGTTAACTAACTAACTATCTGACTAACACTAATGCTAACAAACTAACCAACTCTAACTAATTTTTACTAACTACAGTAAATATTAACTATAATCTCAACAGTCTAACCCTATATTGAGGCAAAGCTCTATGTCCTCCTCCGTGTAATTATGGTTTTTGGTATATACATAGGTTAGGAGTCTTTCTTAACTCCTCCATCGTAAGGATGGATCTTTCGGGGAAAAAATTGAGAAGTTGTTTGGCAAAAACGAAATGTGAACAATAAGACTATTATCATACTCTGACAGACTACAATTGATTAAGTTTATCTTGTTTTCAATATAAATTTATTAGTCATAATTGTTTTTATTGCCTAAGAAAATCATTGAAGTCTTTGGAATAATATGTAGAACCTTCTTTTGAACAGATAACATAGAAATGTCCAAGAAAGAATTATTGGCCTGGGATAAATTATGCCTACCCAAGATTGTAGGAGGGGTTAACTTACTCAATATCCACTTGTGGAATAAAGCAACCTTATGTAAGTTGTTATTAAAGCTGGAAAGGAAGAAGAATTGTCCTGCGAGTGAGGTGGATGCACTCTTACCATGAAAATAGAGGATCTTTATGGATCATGATTCCCAAATAAGCTAGTTGGATGATACAAGGGATATATAAGGCAACCAAATACGTAGAAGCAATTGGTGTGATAAAAAAAAAACTACCAAATCTAAATGTGTTTTATACTAAGAATATGTACTTGAAACTACTTGGCCAACACCCTAAAGTCGTCTGGAGAAGGCTCATATGCAATAATTCAAGTGCTCCCAAGTGGTTGTTCATGCTCAATCTAGTGGCTTATAGAAAAATATATATCAGGGAGATATTGGCTAAATAAAGAATTATTGAAGACATGAATAGTCTAACATGCCTTGAGGATATGGAGATCATTGACCACCTATTCTTTGAGTGTGGAATTACTGATATATAGGACAAAATCTTAATTTGGCAGAATATCTCAAGAAGGGCATTGAAGTGGTCTGATGCAATGCAATGGTACAAAAAGTATAGCGGTGTTTCAAAAATTCTTTTAGTTAGATTGCTTATCCTGTTAAGCTTATCATTAAAGATGTGTTTGTTCGATGTAGCATGATGAAGAAGTTGGATAGGTAATTGATGAGTCTGAATTCATATTTTGTTCAGCTTGTAGAATTGAGGCTTTGATACTCTGATTTACTAAACTTGGGCTTATCCATTTTGGTAACCTTTTTTTTTTGTATTTAAATGCACTACTTGATAACAAAACATTAGTTAATTATTTTAAAAAAATCACATACATATTCAAATTAGACATCTTTTAAAAAATGACCTAAAGTGTCATGTCATCCCCTTCCCAATAGAAATAGCGCAGCTAACGACTTTTTGCCTGTGTCCTTGAACAATAGCTAATGTTTTGGAGTTTCAACTTTGACAAGTGAAACTTTCGGGTTATTAGTCATATTTCAATTACAAAGACTGAAAAGTAATTATTTGTGAATTTTAACCTCTCTCCTTCCCCACCCTGGTTAAGATCATTGTCTTAGAATTGCAACTTCTACAAATAAAATTCCCAGTATCCTGAAATTCACTTGATAAATTGAAACTCCTTGATATTAACTTTTTTTTTGTTAATTACAAGAGATAAAAAATGGATTTATGGTGAATTTTATTGGCTCTTCCGTTAAGAAGCTCTTTGATACTTGAAAGCAGTAAGGCATTTTTGGGACGAGTCTCAAGGCAGGATGTACAAAAAACACTCTAGGGCGCAAATGAAAGGCATAGATCCATAGAGTGTAATTCCTAGAATTTGGGGTATAAGCCATAGGTATAAAAACGTGAGTCTCAGGTGTAAAAGTGTAAACCCCGAGTG
>JACEIK010007948.1:0-68598 GCA_018107945.1 Datura stramonium
CCCTATCGTTTTGAGCATTATTTAGAGAGAATTAAAGGGGTTGAATGAAGTTCCCTCTCCATTACTCTCATTCTCTTAAAGTCAGAATCTAAAGTTTTAATTAGGAAGCACAGAGCTGGGCAAGGGTTTCTACTTTTTTTCTCAGATTTTCTCAAGAGTTTTCTCCAGGTATGTGAGAGCAAGGGAATTGTCCTTCCCTTGTGCCCCAAAATCCGTCTAAATTTCTTATCAGTTCTAAGTCATGAGACTTTTGAATTAGAGGCATTTTCAGTCATGTTCCGATTAAATCATGTGAAATGCTATTCATATTGTTTATTGCTATATTTCCATTATCTAGTGATCATGTTGATACTTGTTTCCTAAAAAGTGACTTTAGCCCTAATTTGGTAAGTGTAGTAACTAGGGTCTTGCAGAATTGTATAGACATAATGTTGCTTGACTCTATCTATGTTGGAAATTCCATGTTATTATTATCAGTTAAATGCTCAGTCAGTTGCATGCTAGCTCAATTTCAGTCATGATATTAATATCTTCAGTATCTTTCAATAATTCCAGTTGATCAGTTTGACTATAGTCAGTTCTTGAGTTGTCAGTAATGCCTTCCAGTTATCAGTTTGTTCTTTAGACGGTTATGAAGATTTCAGATAAGCAACTCTAATCAATATTAGAATACCAGTTGCAATATTTGGTTTGATAAGGCTCTTAGGGTAATTCCAGATAAGTATCCCTAACTTAGTCTTGGGCCCCAGCTTCGAGCTATCAACTTTATAAACAATTTAGGACTATCCAGTAGGAGTAGTACTTAGCACCAAGCAGACCAGGGTTTCAGCGCACCTAGGTTCCCAAAACTACATTGCCACCGTAGGTTATTATCCCATCGGGCCCCAAATTTGTGATCACCTAGATCATTCCTTTATACTCTGGCATGACATATTGGGTCATATTGATGGGGCATATACATCAAACTCCACGTTTAGCTCACGTGGTTATATGTTGGTTATAAGCTCTCCCACTAGTCAGTATAGTCTCACTTCAGTTTAGCTCAGCTCAGTATCTCAGATCCAGGACATTTCTATGACCATCAGCTAGGGTCATTATTTACCATATCAGTTATATTTCAGTTGTATCAGTTTTTAGTATTTCAATTGGTCATTTCGTCTCATTTCAGTTTAGTTACTTGTTCTTTCATGCTTATTATATCTCTCACTTACTCAATACATTCAAAGTACTGACGCATACCTTCCATGTTGTATTGTATCATGATACAAGCGTAGGTTCTCAGTCCCAGCATCGTCAGTAGTTCTTGAAATGATATCAACATCAGTTTTTGGTGAGTGCTCATCTTCCGAGGAAGATATTTACTTTTAGTTAGTTCTTTACAGTCAGATTATTACAGTTAGCTGGGGGCTTGTCCTAGCAGCTCATCATTTAATAGTTGGCTTTCTGACATAGACATAGATATTCAGTATTGTTTTTCAGATGTATTGACTCTTGTCAAATTAGTTTTCTTAAATGATTTTATTTATTTAAAGCTTCCGCTTATGTTTACTCAGTTTACTAGTGTAATGATAGACCATGGGTTTTTATGGGGCCATTTATGACACCAAGTATCGTGTCCCATACTCGAGTCGTGAAAAGTTGTGAGGTCAATTCGAGTAAAACAATTAGAGGTTAAAATGACCATAATCATGTCTTTAACCCCATAAATCAACAATCAAGATAAGTGGCTTGGCCAATCTTAATTAACGCTTTGCATGAATGTAGGCCTTAACCCTTGGGATATTTCCAATTATTGTGTACACTTAGTTCCTGAACAATTTTATATTTGTACAACCAACAACAAACTCTTAAAAGTCGCTGCACTTGTGGTGATTGATAATAGTACTTAAATTCAGTTATTCGCTAAAAAGTCAAGTCTATGTGGGTTCGACATACGACTTGCAAAAGTCACTTTATTACTTGTACGACCGCATGTGCAGGGGGGCAACAAGTTTTGGGTGTCATTGCTGGGGACTTGCAAAATTAGTGAATATCTTGTTTTTGTGTTATTATTGTATTTTCTAAAGGGTTGACAAATTGGTCTTATTCATCACTTTTGTATGTACAAGTTGATCCTTGTAGCAAGTTAGCAAGCAATAGAGAGATAGTAGAACTATACCTAAACCTGAAAGAAGGTTAGACAGTTGAGAAGAGAGGGTGTTACTCTTTATCCTATCTAGCAGGTTCAACAGGATGAGGTTGTTCCGATAGAGATGGTAGCTAAACAAGTCTGCAAAGTGGCAATCCAACTTGCGACTAATGTTATATATAGTATCCCAGATAAGAACCTAGAGGAAGATTTGAGCTGAAGCAGAACATGGTGCAATTGCTGCACACCAGTGGACAGTTCATAGGCCTAACCCATGAGGACCCACAACAACACTTGTACAATTTCCTAGAGGTAAGTGACACTTTTATTCCTACCAAAGTGTCAACGAATTATGTTCAGCTCACCTTTTTCCCGTTCTCATTATCGGGAGAAGCAAAGAAGTGGTTGAAGAAGAACCACTAAACTCCATCACAACTTGGGATGACCTTGCAAGGAAGTTCCTTATCAGATTCTTCCCATATGGAAAGACTGTAAAGCTAAGGAATGAAATTTTGAGCTTCAAGTAGAGGCTAGATGAGAACTTATATCTAGCTTGGGAGAGATTCAAATCTCTCCTTTGAGACTGCCTCCATCACTAGCAGACTAATGAAGTGCTGGCACATACTTTTGCTTGACCCGCATACTAAAATTTTTTTAGATCCTGCAGTAGGGGGTCAAGCACTGGAGAAAACATATGAGGAGCTATACACTTTGCTGAACAGGATTCCATAGGGAAATCCAAGTGGCACATCGATGCATTAAGGGAAGTAGTCAAAAAGATGCTGGCATGATAGAGGTTGACCGTGTGAATGCATTGACAGCGTGATGTTAAGCATGTTCACACACTTATTTACCATATTTTACCTATAGTTAGCTATGTTTTGTCAACAAATAATGTGTGATTTCTTTGATTTTGTACGATATATGTGAAAAAGAGCTAACACAAATGATTAGATGTTTATAGAGATAAAAGTGGCAGGTTTTGACTCATTTGGGACTTAAAAGAGCAAGCATTTCCAAGACGAACTCAAAAGGAACAAGTTCCACAACAAAAATAAAGATTGGCATCGAGACATATCAGTGCACTGAGCTGCACAACGCAAAGTAGCATCAACGCACTGGACCGCACAATGTGGCACCATATTGGTGCGTTGAGGGCATGACTCAAACCTATGGTGTCTGACTCAAATCCTGCAAAGTTGAGTCACAGTCCAAGTAGGAAAAGATATAAACTTGTTATACTACTATAAATACCCCCTTTAGGACATTTTATTGGGGGACACCACTTAATTATTGACTATTGTTCACACATTGAGTATTTGTATGTGTGGAAATCATTATTCTATACAATTGATTGAGAGAAATATCAAGTTATCTATTTAGCTTTCAAGATTTGTCAAACAGTCTCATATTATTGTAAGTATTCATCATGAATTCTTATAAATATTATGTGATTGTTTCTTCAAACATGAGTGGCTAATATCTTTAGCTTGGATTATGGGAATCATGATAGATTAATTGAAGTAGGAAAAATAAAATAGTGATTCTTGAATGGTAAATTAAGTGGATTTTTATTCTTTTCATTTAAATTAGTTTTAGTGGTTGCAAACATTGAAGCGTGCTTGTATCATCAACTTGCTTGACTAAAAATTTTGAAGTTAGGAAAAAAGAATAACAATGGAAATTTGAGGCTACCAACCCTCAAGGGGAATAACTGCAGAATTACTAAGGAGAGACACAGAGCATGATCAAGACATGGCCCATATAAAAGCTCAAATGGAACTGAGAATCAAGCATTTGACACTATGAACACACATAAGGTGCATGCAATTAACACGTAAGGAAAGCCACCCAAGTATGATGAATATTACCTCAATTATGAAGAGGAGGCTGATTTTGCTAACTATCAAATATGGGATTTCCAAGATCGTACCCAAGTGTCTAACCAAGGAACCTGGCTGTATAGCCACGAAAATCAAGGTCTGAAATAAGATGGGGACATAACTATGACAACACAGGTTATAGTGGGGGAGAGAAAGGGAATTCGAGAAATAGGGATGAGATCATACATGATAGAGGTAGCACATATAAGTCGCCCAGAGGTAGGGGAACACCAACAAGTGACTCCAGATATGCCAAAGTAGAAGCCGTACTTAACCAAGTCCTAATGAAGCTTGAGTCCACATAATTAGGTGTAAACAAAATGCGTGGAGAGCTGTCTAGTATAGGTAAGCTGGTAGAATCACAATTGACCTTTATCAAACAGTTGGAGCAGAAAATGGGGCAAATGTTAGCAGTATTGACTCAAAGGAATGATGATGATTATTGCACCTAAGCACACGCAAGCGCACGTGGTCATCAATTAATATAGGACAGTGAGTCCTGATTATCGATCCCTTAGAGACTTGTCATATTAATTGTTTAAGGTTATCACTTATTTCATTACTTAAACAAACACAGATAAAAATGAGGAATGATTTGAATATTATACTACTAAACTTGAAATGTAAATTAACTAACGAACTAAAATCATTTAAAAAGTTTTTGTACTTCAAATGATGATGAGAATCTAGGGAAATGACACTTTCACTTAAGGTTGAGTTTTCAAGACTTAAATATGCTAGATTGATTCTATCTAAGGTTGCTAGTTCCAAGTTACTATCCTATTTCTTGCAATTCTCCCAAACTTCCAAGAACTATACCATGAACCCTAATGCCTATATCCCTATGGTCGCAGGAGAAGAATGAGATGACGGTTGTTGCTACTTGTATTCAACTAAAAGAGGTTGAAGAGTATATTCCATCCTTATTAATGACTTCTATTTTGAGGTTAGTCGAATAAGAGTCTTTGAATACTTGTTCTATCCTTACTTTTAACGCTTTTAGTTCCCTCTCTGGAGTTCAACCAAAATCCAACATATTTATTCAAAAGGTGATTAATCTAACAAATAAGAAATTAACATAAGTAAGAAAAAACAACCTTTATGAAGAATAAATACTAGCATAAACAAACTATCAAACATCAACCATCTTCTATGGACAAAACCCTAGAAAAGGAGTCTTGTTGAAGTGGAAAACCAAAAATATAATCATTATTCGAAATATAAATGATAAAGAAAAGAAGAAAAACCTAAGTAATGAACTTCTCATCTCTTCTCCCCAAAAGTTGTGTACAAATGATGTAAGATGATGTATGATAGCTAACAAACGACCTAGATGTTATATTTATAAGCAAGGCCTCTAATGACACTTTTGCCCTTAAGTAATTAGCTTCAAAATCAGCAAAATCCGTCCCATAAAAAGGCCTGACGCATTACGCCACTAAATGCACCAGGTTTAGCTCAATTTTCCTCTAAAGTTTTCCTTCGGGTGCTCTTTGCCAGCCCATGCACCAATGTGTTAGTCAAACTTCTGAGCCTATGCACCCTTCTGGCATGCCACACCACTCAAAGCACCAGAGTATTGGAAAATTGTCCCAAGTCCGGAATGCTCCTTGCGCGCCATGCCACTCATATCACCAAGGTGTTGATCAAGTTTTCTTCTGAAGTTAGGGACTTGGCATGCCACGCCACCTATAGCTCCAACATTTGTGCAGATTTCTCAGAAAATTGGAGGTTGGAGTGCCACGCCAGCCATCTCGACAGGTCAACTTTCATGAACTCTTCTTTCTTCACACCTTGGATCATTTTTTCTTGGTTTCCTTCTCAAAACATCTAAAAACATTTGTTAGCTCACAATACATACATAAACATCAATTCCTGAATTTCATAAGGATTATGAAGTCAAAACAAGGTAAAAGATGGGTAACAACAAGGAAAATGGGCATAAGAATATGCCCAACATCACCACCCCATACTTAAACCATTGTTCGTCCTCGAATAGTCCTCAATTTCATGCACAAACTCATCTTTCCTCACCACTTGTTACCTCTATCAATTCTCACTCTGCCAACAAGCATAAAGAATATGATTAAGTGGTTCATCAGGTTATATCAATTCATATCAAGCACATACAAAGTTTTCACATTCAAGATTACACAACTTCTATAAACGACTCATATGTTCAAAATAGGGCCAACATGATTAAATATGAAATATGCAACATATAGTACATCGAATTAGACATCGTGTGCCCCTCACTTTTAGTGATGCTCCTCTCTCAGATTATCAATGCAAAAAATGGAACAGAATAAGAAAGATACACTGAATCTCACAAATGATATATCATACATATGCAACATACCATAAGCTTGCCCTTCATGTACATTTAGACTGCTTAGTTATTTCAAAGAGATTAAGATCATAAGGACTTTTCTTTATTGTAATGTCGGCTAAGGGACGGGTAGGAATATTTTCGTTGATAACTGATAGGGCTCAAACCACACCTCCTTCGGAAGTATGAAGCGGACATTGTCAATAAATAACCCAACTAGAGGTTGGGGTCGATCCCACAGAGAATACGGAAAGATGTAGAAGAACGCTAGTATTTAAGCTTTTTAGTCGATTATCCCCTAAGAGAGGGGAATTTGTAAAAGTAATAGATAACAATGTTGAGAGATTGTGAAGGTTAATTCCAAATTAATGCAACTAACCAGGGTAAGTGTTCCCCATGACTTCATAACCACAAGGCATTTTATACTAGTGATCTATTCCGGTGCTTAACATGCAATATTGGTAAGTTAGGTTCACCTAAATGGTTGGTCCCCTATATTGATGATTTTCACCACGCAACTTGGTCCTTCTATGGGTGTATTCTTTATTAACCCTTACCCTTAATATTGGATTAGCTATTCCCCAACAAGGTCAAGCTATTAGATGAGGGTTGATAGCCTCAAATCTCCGTTGTTAATCCCGTTTTCCATTCATTACCTCCTTGGTCCAGTAAGTAAGAATAAGACAAGTTCTAACGTTTGCAACCATTAAAAATCAATTAAAACAAAGGGAAAAACAATACATGCATAAAACCCCGTTCAAGAATCACTAAGTATTTTTACCTATGTGCGTTAATTCATCTTGGTTCCCACAACCCTAGTTGTGGTGGTTTTAGCCTATCATGTTTATAAGTAACACAACCCTAGTTGTGGTGGTTTTAGCCTAATATGTTTATAAGTAAATTAATACAATTCATAAATTAAAGCAAAAATTAATACTTATAAAGATGATAGGAAGAATTCACTTGATTAATGAAAAATTTGGAAGAATAACGTTACAATCGTATCTCAAATATGTATTCTAACATGTCTTAATATTTACTCTAAAAACTTGTTGTAAGACTTCCACTCTTGAAGATTTTCAAACTTAAACCACATCAAGCTGGCTATTACATGAAAATAAAGGTTACTTATAGTAGTAGATTTATGCTTTCGTTGTTCCTTGTTGAATTTGACTTGGACTTGATGTTCCTTTTTCCTAGTTGAAGTAGGAAATCCAATTTTTGCCCTTTTTGGAAGCCTTGCCACATTGCAGCTTCTATTGTTCCTTCATGGATTTAATTTGGGAAGCTTAGCTCCTTTTCCTAATTGAAAATGGACTCCAGGTCGTTAGTGGTCATGGGCTAAATAACGACTCGTTAGGACCTCAAACAAGTCGATCAAATAAGCTCTGCCCTCAACATTAGTCCAAATATGGCAACGTCACCTAACGACTCTAGACTGGCACGAGTTGTGGCTATGGATCATCACATCCTCCAAAGGTACTTGACGGATGCTCACAGTGTCTGACGACGAGTCGTCACTTCACATGATGACTCATTATGTCACTCTACCTTCATCAGACACTTCTTCGCATTTTCTCCTCCCAATCCTCACTTTATTCCATTTTCTTCAAATTCATTCCAAAGCATCAAATACACCAAAATCCATCGCTTTTAGACCTGAAAGCATCTAATCATGTGCGTTAGCTATTTTCACAAATATATAACATAAACCCATGCAAACC
This sequence comes from Datura stramonium, assembly GCA_018107945.1. NCBI lineage: Eukaryota > Viridiplantae > Streptophyta > Magnoliopsida > Solanales > Solanaceae > Datura > Datura stramonium. The sequence continues at coordinate 8,065 of JACEIK010007948.1, forward strand.
GACATAATTTGTCCTCAAACACAACAAATGGGGAAAAATCATGTCTATGAAGTGTGAGTATGCCCTTTCATCAATAGTGGCTACCAATCCTAAGAACTTAAGACATTTTTCACATTCTTTTCCACCAATTTCTCCTTTATTGTTCACCTTTCATTTTACTCACCCTTTTCTTTTCTTTTTCATGCCCCTTTATTCACTACTTGACTACTAGTTTCTTCTTACAATCAATAAGTATATTCACTGCTAAAATTCTTTCTTTTCATTATTCTCTAGCAGAAAGTAAACAATATACTTTGTTGAGCACCCCTTCTTTCCTACTTTCTCTTCTTACAATTGACACAATTTTCTTTATTTCCTTTACCTTATAATTGATTCATTGGTGGACCTTCACTCGTAAGACTCAAAGTGCCTAAGACTATATTTTTGGATCAACATTTTTGGAGGTTGCACAACATAAGAGAATAGGCTACTTTTGTTTCAAAGAAAAGAATAAGGCTTATGTCTCAAGGGGTTAACTAGGAAAATGTTCGCAAGGTAAACAAACATGGAAAACATGGCTTTTTCAAAGAAACGCCTTAATCATTTCATGACTCTTTGAGAACTAGCCATCCTACATACAGTAAGACAAGTTTGTGATGCTATATTATATTCAAAACACAACAATTAATCTCACCTTTTATGCCATTAAGAATCTAGTCGATTTCATATAGCTACAATTTCATACAATCATATTTAAGGACATTTTTCATTATTAAGCCCTAAGAATGTCTTGAATCGAGTTAAAGAACTTTATGTGTCTCTCATGGAATTCTCACTTATGCAATTAAGATGACCACTTCATTACCTCTAGCTTAGCTTCTAAGTGGAATGTCCAAGAGCATAAGGGTGATGTCTAACTCAATCCTAGAAATAAAAACATGATTAATTTTCCTTAAGACGAAAATCATCCATCAATCATTGAGAAGGCCACTACCTCTCTGACGACACTAAAAAAATTTGACTCTAAAACTAAACCAAACAAAAAAACTACTAGAGACTAACAATTCATAACAAATCATCACAAGGAATCATCCATGTTCGGCGTCATCATCATTACAATCTATTGGCGTACTAGAGTTAATCAATCATAGAGCTACTAAGCAACAGAGCATGACAGCTAACGCTACAACCCACTAAAAATTTGGCAAAAGAAAAATAAATAGGAAATCTATTTCCTCCACCCCGTACTTAAATAGTGCACTATCCTCAATGCACATAAATATACAAGGTGAGAGATGTACTTCTAGGCCTTTAAGTTAATAGTTGTCATCCGAATTGTACTCCTGATCATCATCATCATCCTCGCCATCAACCTGCATGGATCCTATGGTAGCATCATCCTCCTCATCATTATCATCAACACCATCACTGCCATTAATCGCAGGGGCTCATCATCGTCCAACGGCTCAAAAGCCGGTCCCACTCTCCGATCTCAGCTGCAACTCTGGCATCCCAACATGAGAGCTCTCCAGGTATCATCCCAAACTTGGCGATTAGCTATCCTGAGAAATGGAGTTGTTGTCACGCCCCGAGCCATCCTGACGGAACATTGGTACTGAGTCAAGTGACTCTGAAAACAGGCCACATACAATGGAAGTTTAAAGAAAACATCTAAATATTGTAGGAAATGAACTAGTTCATAATATCTGAAAATATTAGAATAAAGCTACAAGTCTGAAAAACCAATCTGAGTCGGAAAACCACCTTACGTTCGAAAGCCACTATGACTGATGCTGCTGAAAAAGCCCCTAGCTAACTCCAAATATAAATAAAGAGTGAAGTGAAAGTGCCAACTGAAGCAATAAATTTCCATCCTCGAAGGATGAGGACTCACCAACTAGAATAGCCGAGATCTTTCGGTGAGCGGTCAACCCAACCGGGCCGAGACAGAGATCTCGCAAGTGTATCATAAAATGATACAAAAATAAAAGTATGCCATAGTACTTTGAATAGAGTAAGGAGAGGAACATAACAATGGATAAATAAAAGAAAATTTTCGAACTGAAAAGACATGCAAAGACCAAATAAAGCTACCGACCTAATAATTGAACTACTGAGGTGGTCCAAAAGCCCTATTCCGATGGTCAAAGCATGTTCTAACTCGGGATACCATCTCACTAACCAACCGGATCGAACCGGCTAGTGGGAGAGTCTATAACCGGGACATATAACCACATGAGCTAGACATGGAGTCTAATGTATACACCCCATCAGGACCTAAATATACATTGCAAGGGTATAAAGGCATAAACCGGGTGATCAAAGAGTCTAGGGCCAATCAAGCCAATAAATACTGTAACCTACACCGGCAATGTCCCCGGGAACTCCGGGTGCACCGGAACCCCGGTCCGCTTATGCTAAGTCCTAGTCCCATTGGATAGTCCTAGAATGAATACTAGGCTGAGGTATCGAAACTAGGGCCTAAGACAAGTCGCATACATATCTCGAAAGCACCTCGAGAGTCTTATCGAACTACATCTCCGAAACCGGGTTCTAAGACTAGTCGAGCTGCTTATCTAGAAGTGTCGTAACTGTCTACAAATAAATCTAAAATATGAAATTGGGTCCTAAGGCTAGTCAAATCTTTTTATCTAAAGTGTGGTCATCAAGACAGCACCAATAAACTAAAATTCAATCTATCCCCATTTAAGTGGATAAACATCATACTAAATTTAAGAATGGAAACACTGGTTAAATTTTTGACTGATACTGAGAATTTTACCACTTTGGCTAAAACTAGGGAATTATAATATTTTATTAGATTCAATGCTATTAACAACATGGGAGTTCCCGAAACTGATAAAATTAAGATAAAATTCGATATTCAAGCACTAATGCAGATTTGAAGATTTTCTAGCTCAAGAGCTAGGGCTAAATTTCACTTCACAAGATTTAACATCATTTCAGTCACAAACTAGTGGAAAATATCTATAATTAACATGGTATAATAATTCACATGATTTAGATGAAGTAAGACTAGCAATTTCTTGAGATTCGCAATTTTTGGGCTACATCTCGATAGAAAGAAATAGGGAGTAATTTCTCTTGTGGACACAAGGGAAGAACTGTACCCTTGTTGAATTCCCACATACTTGGTGAAAAGCCTGAAGAATTCCCGAGAAATTGAGGAGAAAAGATGGCTCTAGCTCTTGCTATGAAAATCTCTAAGAGAGGTCCTACGATCTATTTTCTGAAGTTCTTAGTGGGAACAGGAAAGAAACCGTTTAATCCCACTAATAAGTCCGAAAGATGCTTAAAAAGAACATATTTTAATGTTTAAGAGGGTAGGAAATTACTGAAAGGCCCTCAAAAACTCGTAGGAAAGAACTGACTGTCAGTCCCCGGGTTACCTAATAATGGGTCGTGGTCAGCGACCACAACCGTGGTCACACTCGTATGGTGCACTTCCCCGGAAAATGATGGTCACCATGAGGACCTAATGAGTTGTGGTTAGTGACCACGACTCGTGGTTAGGTGACCATAACTCGTGGTCACCTCTCGTGGACTACACTGACTTAAACACCTAGGAGTCTCCTACATTTGTGACACCACGACGGTGTCCCAAACGAGTCATGGTGGGAGGACCCGTTGGGCACACTACCGAACTCCTCTACTGGGTGGAACCGCCCCGACTCACGAGTCACCTAACGGGTCTTAGCATGGACCATGACTCGTGGTGATAATCGTTAGGTGCATTGCCCAACTCCTTCCGACCTTTTAAATTTATCCTAGACCACGGGTCATATCACGACTTTTGGTGTTAACCACGACTCATGATGATCCCCGTGGTCACCCCTTTCTCCAAAATTTCATCAATCCTACTAGCCTCACCAAGAGTCACTTAAGGACTCGTGGTCACTCCCCACGGGTTGGAATCCCAGAAAGAGGCTGGCCTAAGCTTAAATGAGATATGATAGCTACTTTATGATCTAGCATTCTTGCTAATACATTATCTTCATTTTACCCTGATTGTAATTCTAATGAAAATATAGCTCCATAGAACAACTCGTTATGTGACCTGGATGCGCATTTTCTAGTTTTCTCTAATTTAAGATTCAGGTCTAGTCTTTGAGTTTCTAGGGCATTACAATATCTTCCCTTGGGAAAATTAATCATCGAATGTTGGAAAACACATAGGAAATAGAGATTGGAAATCTTTATACCCAAATACCGATCATGAATACCGGGAAGCTAGCGGAATGACTATCTCGAACTAAATCACAAGTCTGAACTGAATTCCTTAATCATGCACACACATGTTCATTTGACATGAAAGAAACTCAAGCATACAAAATAAAAGCATTTTTGGGAAGGGAGTTGATACCTTGAACGAAATTTAGCTCCAAGGGAACAAATAGGGTATTTGGCCATCATATCTGGTTTCAGCCACCCACGTAGCTCCCTCAACATGTTGATTTCTCCATAAGACCTTGACTGAAGCTACCTCCTTTGCTCGCCTACGAACCTCGACTTTGCCAAGGATCTCGGACTGACTTCCTCGTATGAGAGACTATATTTTATTCACATTGCCCAATGGCACTAGTTGGATCACTAATGTATTTCTTCAATAGTGACACATGGAATACTGGGTGCACATACGCCAACTCTGAAGGTAACTATAGCTCATAGGCTACTTTTCTAATTCGCCTCAAAATCTTGTAGGTCCCACATATCTCGACTAAGCTTTCCTTCTTTCCAATTCTCATCACCCTTTTCATGGATGAAATTTTTCAGATAGACCCAGTCATCCACAAATAACCTACTCCTCTTCTTCTTCTCACATTAGCATAAGATTTCTAATGGCTCTAAGCTGTTTTCAATTCTTCTCTAATGAGTTGTACCTTCGCATGATTCATGAACCGAGTGTGGCCCAATTATAGTAGCTTCACAAAATTCAAACCATCCAATAGGAGACCTACACCTTCTACCATACAATGCCTCAAACGGGGCCATCTGGATACTGGAGTGATAACTGTTGTTGTACATAAACTCGATAAGAGGCAAGTAGTCATCCCAAATGCCCTTGAAATAGATCGTGCATGCTCTCAATATTTCTTCTACGGACTGAATAGTCCGCTCATCTTGCCTATTTGTTTGTGGGTGAAAAATTATGCTGAGCTTAATTTGGGTACCAAGTCCCTTCTGAAAAGACTTTTTGAAATGTGAGGTGAACTCGGGTACCTTTGTTCAAATAATAGATAATATGACCCCATGAAGTCTCCACTAACTTTTCGAATATAAAGCCTAGCATAGTCCTCGCCCGAATCTGTAGTTTTAATTGGGAGAAAATGTGCTGACTTAGTAATTCGGTACACTACTACCCAAATAGAATCATGTTGCCGATGAGTTCGAGGTAGACCGCACAAGTCCATATTTACTTCTTCCCACTTCCACACGGGTATGCCGGGAGGTCCTCGGGTCATACCTCCCGGTCTTTGGTGCTCTACTCTGACTTGCTGGTAGTTCAGGCACTTAGCTACGAATTTGGTGATGTCTCTCTTCATGCTATTCCACCAGTAAATATCCCGCAAATCGCGGTACATTTTAGTAGCACCGTGGTGATGGAGTACCGTACCGTGTGCTTGTACTCAATCAAGGTTCATATAACCAACATCTAGTATACACAATCTGTCCTATAATGGAGCACACCATTTCCCTTTGGAGAATACCTCAACCTCTTCCCGAGAACCGCTCCCTTGAGTTTAAGTAAATGATCTTCATCCAGTTTTGACTTAACTTCAACAACTAAAGAGGAATCGACCCACTTGCATAACCACTCCACCCTCAGCTGAGTCAACCAACTGCACCCCTAACCGCGCTTATCTGTGAATGTCCTTCACCAATCCTTTTTCCTTCCTCAACATGAGCCACGCTACCATAAACACTCGCTAGGGCATCGCCACCACATCAAGCTTTGCTCGGTGATATAGCACGCTCATGTCATAATCCTTCAGGAGCACTAACCACCTTCTCTGACGGAGATTTAGGTCATTATGACTGAATGCATACTGAAGACTCTTGTGATCGAGAAAACATCAACGTGAGCCCCATATAGGTAATGTCTCCATATTTGCCAACTGGTAACACCACCGCCGCTAACCGAATCGGTACCGTTAAAATGAACTCATAATACCTTCGGGTTTTGAGGGGATCATCTGTCTCCACATAATTCCAATTTGTGTAGCAGGGTTTTAGTAACTCGAGTACTCCAAAACCTTCATATTTTTTATCGAGGCCATAATCTATAGCATTCGTAAAACTCAAGTAGCTCAAATTGCCGTTTATTTGGAATATTTTTCTCCATTTTCTTTTTCAGAGTCGCTGGCAGAACTGCCTGAGAGTATGTCTCTGGTGGCTTCATTTCATAGCTATCCTTGGTTTGGATAAAGATAGTTTTGTCGCCTGATGAAGAGTCTCCTTTAAAACCGATTTTAATGGTTGTAATCTGGCCCGACTGTTATGGGTTCTTTTTTAATGGGGATGGAATAGTAGCTTTTGGCAAAGAGGGGAATTTCCGCCAAAACCGAATATTTATTTTCAGGTTTTGGTTTTTCCTCCTCTTTGAAGGGTCTTTTCATTATTTCTTCTGGTTTGAAAGGTTGAAATGGAGGCCTCATGGGCCTTATACCGGTGTTCCTCGGTCTCATTTAGTTCCTTGTAGAAATTCCCTAGTCAAAAATTATGGGAGAGAATTACTTTCTCCTTGTATAAACTCGATTTGAAAATCAAAGCTGGATAACAAAGCCTGCCATCTGGTAAATATTTGTTTAGAAACAAGATTTTTTACATCTTTTTGTAAAACCTCTTTGGCCGCTGCGCCTACTCGTAGTAAAAATTCTTTTTATTTATTAGATCGTCTTGAAATTTTGTGATACATAGTACTATAGCCAGAATTTAATGGTGCTGTAATTTTTCTGAGTATTATTCCAGATTCCTAAGTGAATCTTACTAATTGTTCTCGGGTTTTCCAGGAGATTTTTGTTAAAGGATTCCTCCATATCCTATGTCCGAGGCGCGCTTACTATCATGAATGCCCTGGATGTGGTATTCCTAGGCATAGGAGTTTTTGAACTATTGATTTTATTTTCTGGACTGTCTCTGTTTGTTCTAATCCCCATGGGACTGGATCCTTTTTAAGACGCCGACATAAAGAGGCTTACAAACCTTTCTAATATTTGGAATAAATCTCGCAACATAATTTAGACTCCTAAGAATCTCTCGAAGCCGAGTTTTATCAATTAATTCATCTGGAAATTTGGATGAGAACTCTATGGCTCTACAAATAGGTTTATAGGTTCCTTGATATAAGTCATGACCAAGGAATCTAATAGCAGTCTGGAATAACTTAATTTTTTTAGCGCTACTACTAACTGCTTTTGCCTAACAACCTTTAAAAAGGTTTGGATATGTTTGAAGTCTTGGTCAATATATTCTGAGTATATTAAAACATCATCTATGTAGACTATAGAAATATGACTATCTGGATTAAATATGTTGTTCATTATATTCTGAAATTCACGTGTGCATTTTTTTAATCCAAATGGCATTACATTCCATTCATATTGTCCGAAAGGTACATTAAAAAGTTGCTTATATTTATCCTTTTCGGCTATCTCGTATTTGCCAAAATCCGGATTTCATATCGAACTTGCTATAAATGTTAGCTTTATAAGTTCTTTTAAGAAGATCTTTATTAGTATTGGATACCTGATCCATTTTAAAACTTTGTTAAGGGGCTTATAATTAATGACCAGCTCAGTCCTCTCTTTTTCCCGCTATTCTTGACATAGAATGCTGAACAACTCCATGGTGACTTGGAGGGTCTAATAATCCTTTTATCAAGTAAATTATTGATTTCCTTTTTACAATATTCCATTAACTCCCTTCGATTCATTTGAATAGGTCTTGGCCCTAGTAGGATATTCTTTCGTCAATCCCTCAACATATGGTAACTCTCAATAATATGGCATTTGTTATCCCAAAAGGCATTAGGAAATTCCCGAAATGCACTTCTGCTCTATGAATTCTGTAGGCTTTAATTTTGGCCTCCGGATTTTTTAAAGCGGATTCAACTGCTTAAATTTTATCTCGCCCTTAAATAGTTTATTTGTTGGGAAAGCAGATTTATCCTAAAGCATAGTTTTTCTTTTTATAAATTCACTTTCTTCTTTTTGACATATTATTTAGGTAGGGGAAAAATGATATCTGCTCCCAGAGCAGTGGTGTGGATGCCGTCTAAATCAGCGACATAGGGTTTTATTTGGGTTATAAAGGGGGTGCCTAATATTACTTCTTCTCGTTTATATCTTTAGTTGCTTACAAAATCATTAATAAATAGATTCATTATTGCATATGTGTGCTTTTAGGTGGAGCTGTAATTATTTGAGTCTTTCACCTGTCGTGGAGAATAACCGCATTGTACTTTTTTTCAAGGTACTTAGTAGGATTATTCATTCAACACGCTTTGTCCGCACTGCGTGCCTAATAATGCAATTCTGTGACAGTATAATTTTCAAGATATACACCTATCTGCCTGCTGATGATTTAGATGGTATAAGGACTCATTTTCGTCATGTTGAGGCCTGGAGACTATCATATTGAGAAAATATAAGGGTTACTGGGTCATATTTCTTCGAAAAGGTTGTGAATAAAACTAAAAGAGGCTTGAGGAAAAATTTCCCATAGCCAATTAACCCATGGCTTACCTTGCTTTTAAATGTTGCAAAGATAGAGCTTAAAAATTGGTCTAAAAGATACAACCACGGGTGAAATAGTTTGTCAAGACATTGAGTCGCCTTCTTTTCGTAGGGATCCATGAACAGAAGACACAGCACAAACCCATTTATTGCAGATATAAATGAAGCCAATAAAGGTGGTTAAGTGAGGGCCAATGATAAGTGCTTGAAATTGTGAAAATTTAAATATAGGAGTTAAGGATTGTAAGGTCTCTTACTAAAGGATAAATCAATATGCTTAGATCTCTGCAAATGTTATAGATTTATTCTGATATCATGACACAAGAAAGCTGGGTGGATGAAGACCGCTTAATGTAGAATAAGTAGCTCAGACTGTTACACTCAATCGATCTCTGTGATGGTATGGGATCATACTCGTGGAGAGCCACTGTTACCTTTGATAGACATCATGAAGATAAAGATCTTAAAAGAAATATTAATAGAAAACAGATTTTATTCAATAAGAGGAATAAGAAATAGCTGAGTTTTTTACGTGAAAATGTACTAAATAATTTAAAGAAAAACTAGCAACACAAGATTCACCATTTTAATATTAAAATGTCAAAGAGCAGCACTAGAGGTTTCTTACACAACGATAATGATTCAGAATTAATACAGAACAATGTGTCGATTCGAACAGTAGAAACACTTGAGAAGAAGAAGATGGAATTTTCTTAGGAGTTTCTAGAGTAATTTGTGGGTAAACTGTTGCAATAAAGCAGCTCAGAGCACATCACATTGCTGACAAAAAATATTTAGCCAAGAGCATGACAGTGTGGGATTAAAATACATTATTGAAGTGAAATACCCTTGACAAGGGCTCTGAAAAATAACGCTAAGAGCCTTCGCGATAGGAAAGACTAAAATAAATTATAAGATCTCATAAAGACATATGTAATACTGGAATCTGCACGATTTGCATAACTAGATATAATAGTGGAGATAGCACTCTTTTTGCACCCATGAGGTCGCTGATTCACACCACTGGTCAGACATGTATGCCGCAGCAGCAACAAATGTTCATTTAAAAAGGGATCTTGCATTGTGGCTGAACTTTTATTGAACTATGATCTGAGAAGTTGGGGTTAAAGTTTACAAGAATTCATAGAATGAGGTGCTCAGACCTTCTCACGTTTTTTGGGATAGGAAACTATACATGGAGTTACCATAGTTGAGGGAGCCCAACGAAAGAATATCCCTACTAGGGCAGTTATCTATTCAAATGAATGAGCACGGAATATTGTAAAGGATCAATGATTTACTTGATAAAAGTGACACAGATTCTCACAATATGGAGTTAGCTGCGCTCTCTATGCCACACAGCGCGGTGAGAGGCCCTCATGCTGTCATTAATTATGCTTGCTGAATGATCAAACTAATACTTGATTGTCTTAAAGAATCTTGTGCCAAGCAAGTTCTCGATATGAAATCTGGATGGCAAATACAGATAGAAAGATAAATATAACAATCTTTATCAATGCTGGAATGGATGGGAGCCGCTGCCTCGATAGGCAGATCACTGGCTCTCGTATCATTTAATTAATATGTCATATTTATAGCCTATATAGATGATGTTTAATATACCAGATGATATTGATTCAAATTCTTTTTGGGGCTGTTAAGCAAAACGGACAGTGCGCTGTGGCTCAAGCCAGCCTGCAGAGCTGTTGCCAGACTCTACACACTTATCAAGGAACCTATAAAACCTTAGCCATAGAGCTGCCATCTCAAACACTGATAAAATCTCAGTTTAGGGCGTTGTATTTTACTAAATACAGAGGCTTATCGCAGGTGGATCCAGTCCCATGGGGGCCAACAAACAGAGTTCAGAAAATAAACACAAGCTCAAAAATACCACATCCAGCGATAGTAGAACTCGATGCCTGCATAGATATGGAGAATTTTTCCTCGAAACCCGTAACAAGATGCAGAATACTCACAGCACCATAAAATTCATATGTTATGTATCACAAAATACATTATCTAAATAGTGATGCATTAGTGACGCAGTGCCAGTTTGATAAAAGATGTAAAAACCCAGTTTTCTAAACAAATATTTGTTGAGAGCAGGTTATTCAGTTGATTAATCGAGTTTATATGAGTTGAAGAGAAATATTTTTCTCCTTGGACTAGGAGCTATTAAAGGAATTAATGAGCTGAACACCAGGTAGCAGTTCCTGAGCGCCTTTTCAAATGTAAGAGTCAATGAAAGACTCAAAGATGAGAGGAAACTGCACCAGAAAATAAATATTTGTTTTGGCAGAATTCCTGATTGTTGGTGTTAAAAGTTATGCCTAATCCTCATTGTTATCTCCAGTCAGAGTCAGACATAACCATTAAAATGCTTTTAAAGGAGACTCATCAGCTTATGTAATCCACATCTTCTAATCCAAACCAAAGATAGCTATGAAATGAGCACCAGAGACATTCTCTCAGGCAGTTCTGCCAAAGGACTCTGAAAAGAAAATGGAGAAAAATATTCCAAATAAACAGCAGTTTGAGCTAACAAGCATGTACCGCGATTATGGCCCTCGATAAAAAATATGAAGGTGTTTTGGAGTACCCGAGTTACTAAAAACCCGTGCTACACAAATTGGAATTATGTGGAGACAAATGATCCCCTCAAAACCCGAAGGTATCAGTGAGTTCATTTTAACAGACACCGATTCAGTAAAAATTGAGCATAAATTAAAATGTCCTGGCCTCGATACCATTTAACCTGATCGTAGAAAATAACTTGGAAATTAATTACAAGGGCAGGAGCAAAATAAAACAAAATACTAAAAGTAGATAAAGAGAAGAAAAGATACTTACAAAGAGCTTTCTATTGATAAGAAGGAAAACTAGAGAATGATAGAGGTTTGGGCAATTTGGAAGTGAGTGTAGTATTTTTCCGAATGCCCTTCTAATACAAGGTGAAGGTCTTAAATAGACCTCAATATGATGAGTCAACTAATTACTACTTTCTATCTTTTTTCATTTGTCCACACGTGGCAGATTTAATTTTACACGAATTCATTTAAAAGATGTCTTCATCTTCTTGAAACTTGATTTCTTCAAATTTGATATTTGTCCCGATGTGACCTGGAATTTGATGAAGATTTGTCTTCATCTCGTACGGGAGTTTGTAGAGATTCCATTTGTCCTCGATGTGGCTTGTCTTTTGCTGCATTTTTTTTGGGTGGATTTCTGAGGGTCCACTGCTTTTGATTGTAGTAGCTTTTCATTTTTCTCGAAAGGATAGTCCGCGCCTCCTTTAGTTGAGAAGATAAGCGGCGCTATCCTCGCGATCTAGCATGTCTCCATTGCTTGGTTCACTTGTATGAGAGGATGCAGTATCTAATAATTCCATTATCTATTTTTGTTGGGTATCTTTTTCCAAATTTGACGAGGTCTGCTGGAGCCTTCTTTTAACTCTTCCTGGACAAGCTTGGGAATCCCCTGTCGTAATGAACTTGAAGTTTCCTTATCTTCCCCGGGGTGTTGGTGCCCAGCCTTTGATTTTGATGATTTTACTCAAATATTTAATCCTTTCAATTTCATAAATATCAAAGGACCAGCTGATAATATATGAAATTCTTTTTGCAATAAAAAACTTACACAATTTAATATTTTCTGGTAGGGTAGAAATATTCTATTTACTCGAAAATTTTCAAACTCGTGCTTGAAAATATTTTGATAATACCTGCTTATTTCCTCCGGAATTGGTTCCACCATTCGTAAAACCATCTGGGAATGATCGCGCTTTTCATTTCCTCTGAATACTTGACAAACCAAGAGTGAGTGTTGGGCCTTAGATACATAAAGTTATACTGTGAGTTTCCTTATAATCATACCGCTTGTATGTCTCGGGGTCTATGGGTTTGATAAGGGAATGGGTATGCAGATGATCTACAAACCATTCAAACGGACATAAAATTTTTTTAATTGTGAACTTTGAATATTGAATACCGTCGGATTATCCCATTTAAAATTTACGCTCAATTTTTTACCGAATCTGTCTCGTTAAAATGAACTCATAATACCTTCGGGTTTTGAGGATCATCTCGTCTCCACATAATTCCAATTTGTGTAGAAGGGTTTTAGTAATTCAAGTACTCCAAAACCTTCATATTTTTTATCGAGTCATAATCTGGGCAAAGCACTGCGTAAAACCGTTAGCTCAAATTGCCGTTATTTGGAATATTTTTCTCCATTTTCTTCAGAGTCGCTGGCTGAACTGCCTGAGAGTATGTCTCTAGTGGCTTCATTTCATAGCTATCCTTGGTTTGTATAGAGATAGTTTTGTCGCCTGATGAAGAGTCTCCTTTAAAACCGATTTTAATGGTTGTAATCCTGTCCGGACCGGGTTATGGGTTCTTTAATGGGGATGGAATAGTAGCTTTTGGCAAAGAGGGGAATTCCCAAAACTGAATATTTATTTTCTGGTTTTGGTTTTTCCTCCTTTGAAGGCCTTTTTCATTATTTCTTTCCCGGTTTGAAAGGTTGAAATGGAGGCCTCGTGGGCCTTATACCTGGTGTTCCGGGTCTCATTTAGTTCCCTGTAGAAATTCCCTAGTCAAAAAATCTGGGAGAGAATTATTTTCTCCTTGTATAAACTCGATTTGAAAATCAAAGCCGGATAACAAAGCCTGCCATCCGACAAATATTTGTTTAAACAAGATTTTTACATCTTTTTTTGTAAACATCTTTGGCTGCTTTGCAGTCTACTCGTAGTAAAAATTCTCTTATTTATTAGATCGTCTTGAAATTTTGTGATACATAGTACTATGTTTAATTTCCTTTTTAATGGTGCTGTAACTTTTTCTCTCGAGTATTATTCCGCATTCCTCGAAGTGAATCTTACTACCTGTTCTTGGCTTCAGGAGATTTTTTGTTTAAGGATTCCTCCATATCTTATGTCTGAGGTGTCAGTTTCTACTATCATGAATGCCCCGGGATGTGGTATTCCTAGGCATGGGAGTTTTTGAACTATTGATTTTATTTTTCTCGACTGTCTCTGCTTTGTTCTAATCCTCTATGGGATGATCCTTCTTAAGACGCTGATAAAGAGGCTTACAAACCTTTCTAATATTTGGAATAAAATCTGCAACATAATTTAGACTCCCTAAGAATCTCTGAAGTTGAGTTTTATCAATTAATTCATCTGGAAATTTGGATGAGAACTCTATGGCTCTACAAATAGGTTTATAGGTTCCTTGATATAAGTCATGACCAAGGAATCTAATAGCAGTCTGAATAACTTAATTTTTTAGCGCTTACTACTAACTGTTTTGCTTAACAACCTTTAAAAGGTTTGGATATGTTTTAAGTGTTGATCAATATCTTCGAGTATATTAAAACATCATCTATGTGTAATTATAGAAATATGACTATGAGGATTAAATATGTTGTTCATTATATTCTGAAATTCAGACGGTGCATTTTTTAATCCGAATGGCATTACATTCCATTCATATTGTCCGAAAGGTACATTAAAAGCTGTTTTATATTTATCCTTTTCGGCTATCTGTATTTGCCAAAATTCGAATTTCATATCGAACTTGCTATAAATGTTAGCTTTATAAGTTCTTTTAAGAAGATCTCTTTATTAGGTATTGGATACCTGATCCATTTTAAAAACTTTGTTAAAGGGTATAATTAATGACTAGCCCAGCCCCTCTCTTTTTCCCGTGCTATTCTTGACATAGAATGCTGAACAACTCCACGGTGACTAGGAGGGTCTAATAACTTTATCAAGTAAATCATTGATTTCTTTACAATATTCCATTAACTCATGATTCATTTGAATAGGTCTTTTCCTAGTAGGAATATTCTTTTCGTTGAATCCCTCAACATATGGTAACTCAATAATATGGCATTTCCTATCCCTAAAGGCATTAGGGAAATTCTCAACAGACTTCTCGTTCTATGAATTCTTGTAGGCTTTTAATTTTGGCTTCTACCTCCGGATTTTTTAAAGCGGATTCAATCCGTTTAAATTTTATATCGTCCTTTAAATAGTTTATTTGTTTGGAAAGCATTTATCCTAAAGATAGCTTTTTCTTTTTATAAATTCACTTTCTTCTTTTGACATATTATTTAGGTGGGGAAAATGATATCTCGTTCTCAGAGAAGTGGTGTGATGCCGTCAAATCAGCCGCACATGATTTTATTTGGGTTATAAAGGGGTGCCTAATATTATTCTTCGTTTATACCTTTAGTTATTACAAAAATCATTTAATGTAGATTCCAGTTATTGCATATGTGTGCTTTATGGAGCTTATAATTTATTTTGAGTCTTTCACTCCGTCAGGAGAATAACCGCGTTGTACTTCTTTTCAAGGTACTTGGTAGGGATTATTCCTTCAATAATGCGCTTTTGGTCTCGCACTGTGCCTAATAATGCAATTTTGTGAATAGTATAATTTTTTTATAACCAATGTGATAAGTATATGCCGCCCGGACTTAACTATTGCAATAGTTTTTACTCCCCTGATTTACTTTCTAGAGAGCTCCCTAGTGATTCATCTTCTTTCTTCACCTTTTTCTAATTTTGATGTTTCTCCCTGCTCCGGATCGATATACCCCGCATTCTTGTATTGGTTCTAGTTCATTTAATAGCTTATTAGCAAGGGCATCTGTTTCTAACTTGTTAAGTCTTTGCTTAACTTAACTTAACTTCATTTTTAATATGTCATAATTTGGTTTGAAGATCTTGTATTGTTGTAGTAGACCTTTTTTCTTTAAATTTATTTAGTACATTTTTCATATTAAAAGGCTCAACCGTTTCTTTGTCATGTTGTTGGTTAAGAATTATATTTTTTAATTCTATTAAATATTTTCTTTTAAGATCTTTATCTTCAATATGATCAATCATATCAAAAAAGATTTCCTTGTTATTATTGGTAATGACATTTACCGAGTGGCTATCACAAAGTGCATTCGCTCCATATCCACACATGACGCTTGAGTCACTATTGTCAGAACTATATGTTACATTAAGCTGGTCTTCATCACTGAAACTTTCTTCAGGGGAAGAATTATTGTCATATTCATCAAGAATAGAATATAATCTTTCTTTTATTTCCGGCTCAAGTTCTAACATATTGATTTTATCCTTTTTTTTATTAGGGACCTTACAATCCTACCGTGGCCAAATTTTCTACAATTCCAACACTTATCATTATTTCCTTGAAAGCCACCTTTGTTGGCTTCTCGTTTATGCCTTTTATATCTTTTTCTATAATGATAGGGTTTTTCAGATTTATTTTTATAGTGCTTGTGTCTTCTTTTAATTTTCTTGGATGCCTCTTTGAAGGGGCGCATAACTTGATGTATCCAAAATCTTGACAAAAGCTTCCTATTTCTTTTTTCGATAGTTTATTATCCTTTTTAAGTTGATTTTTAAGCTTCATATCTGTACATAATTCAAGTCCTGTGACATTTATAAAACTTATAAGGTCGCCATAGGTTAATTGGCTATAAGGAATTTTCCCATCAAATCTATCTTTTAATTTTATTCTAACCTTTTTCAAAGAATAATGTTGGTAAACCACTTATGAATTTTTTCTTTCCAATAATCATAACTACAGTCTTCTGACCATAACCTTGTTGAGGAATACATCTTATACCATCTAAAATCATCTAACTTTTGGGAAGATAGGTTAGATAGTATTTCTAAGCTAGGTTAGATAGTATTTCTAAGCTCCTATCTTGAAAAAGTTGAGGTTCTCCTATAAATGTTTTTATACTATAAATTAAGGTAGCAGTGGCGTCTTCTACGCATAGGATTTCCCAAAAGCTTTATCCCTGGTAGATTCAGTCTAATAACTTGAGTGATGGTTGTAGCATTTGTTACACTATTTTTACTATCTTCAGTGAGATAATTATCCCACCAATATTTTAATGTCCCCGTGAATCCGCATATAATTAGAGTGGCCGCTTGTTTATCCGTGCAGTTTTTAATTTATAGGCCGTAATGGCTATCTCCATTTCATGTAACTTGTTGTATATCTGATGATCTGCAAGTCCATCAATATTTCATTCAGCAATTTTCATATTTCCAGTGTGAAGTATGAGATAAAATTCATTTTCTTCATACTGCATATCCGAATGAGGGTTTATTATAATAATTTTTTGATGGAATATTTAGAGCATAACTTATTAATGTCGTTATCAGACTTTTTGGATATTGTTCTTATGACCTTATCATCCTTTAATTTTAATTCATTCTTTAATTTTAATTCGGCCTTAACTTTCATTAATCTTTTCATAAGATCATCCGTGATTTCAAACTTTTCTTGAAATTTGGGGAATTTATCTTTGAAAATTCTGCAATTTAAATATTGGATGGGTTTCTAATTTTTTATTATTGTAGAAGGGCTAGGTTTATCCTGAAAATTGATGTATTATCAGCTGTATGATCTTGATTAGAGACTATATAGTAATTGATTAGTGTAATTGTTATGTTGAATTAATCTATTTATATCTTTATTCTTAGGATCACCTTGGGTGTCTACTATATCAATTTTTTAAAAGGTGCATGCACAATTCTACCATCTATTGGTAAACTAATTTCCTTAGTGGGTGAATTATAGATTCAACCACCTTAGTTTTTATATGCCATTTATTAACAATCATGCTCACTGATTCTTCTTTTTGATCATCCAATTTTCTCTGTGTACTCAAACCATTTAAAGAACTTCTATTGCACCTCATCCTTTTCTATATCGGCGCACCATTTTTTCCTAAAGGATAATCTTTCTTTTAATGAATATTTTTCTGCATACCATTTCCTTTTTTATGTTATTTTCTCGGATCTAACCACGTAGTTTATCTAAATATCCAAAGTCTGGTCGGAACTCTTCATCAGATCTAATCATGCATAAAGAGCCCTTACTCCCAGCATCTCACTAGCCGTGGACTTGTTCTTTTGGTAATTCTAGGTTCATATTCAACCTTAGGAATTGTTTCAATTACATGAATATCAAAGGACCAACCGATAATATATGAAATTCTTATTGCAATTGAAAAATTACAATAATTTAATATTTTCTGGTAGGGTAGAAATATTTCGTTTCTTACCTGAAATTTTTCAAACTGTGTTTGAAAATGTTTTGATAATAATCGTTTATTTCCTCCGTTAAATGGTATCGTGAGCCACAAGGTCTGAGGAGTATGAGCTTGAGTAGCTAAATCTTCTGGCACATCTTTAGAGCTACGAGTATGTCGCTCTTAAGCAGTTATTTATGTATCTAGTTTCTGTTGATACTCTTTACTTCATTTTCTTAGTTTTATTCCTTAAGTTGGGTAACCGCTAATCACGGCTCCAAACGTTGGCAAGCCTGTATTCTCCGTTAGATTAGTTTCAAAGTTTTGATACTAGAGCCGGACCCTGATGGTGTTCCCGGGCCACTGCATCTCCAAAGGAATGGCGATACTGAGAAATTAAATAAGATAAACTTCAGTAAATAATTCACAAAGAAATAACTATTAAGGAGTAACATCTAAAGTAGAATTTGGCCCCGTGGATAGTACTAACATTCCTCCGAATACTTTGAACTATATTAAAATTTATGCTTACACATCCATTTACAGAACAAATAAAATACTACAATAGAAGAAAATTGATATGTCTAAAATATCAAAGTAACTATAAAAACAAAAGAACAGAAATATTAGAGAACCTAGACTATTATAAAAATTAATACCTTCGTAAACTCCTGATAATCTGCACTTAAGGAGCCGAGAAGCCCATGTTGATAAATGATGATGGTGTAGTGGATTTCGATAACCCAACTTTGGTTGGGAACTCAGATGTGCAAACTACTCCAAGTAGTGCAAAGGAGCAGGGAGCTATCCATGGGAAGGAGAAGGAGGCACAACAAGAACCGACAAAGAATCCTTGACCTCCTCCTCCTTATCCACGCCACTCAAGAAGAAAGCCGATGATGGGAAGTATCAAAAGTTTATCTCTATGCTTAAGCAGCTCTCGGTGAACATCCCATTGGTTGAGGCACATGAGCAAACATGCCCGAATATGCCAAATTCATGAAGGACCTCATCACCAGAAAAAGGACTGTAAGTTTAAAACATGCCGATACTTGCACCACCTGGGGACATCACTACCAGGGTTCTAGGTCAATAGAAGAAAGCCAAAGTGCGTTACTATACCTAGCACCATTGGGGAGGTTGAATTAGCAAGGGCGCTTTTGTGACTTGGGAGCTAGCATAAATTTGATGCCGCAGTAGTGTTCCCAAAGAGCATGGGGCTTGGGAACCCCCATACCAACTACTACGTGGCTACCGATGGCCAACAAAATCGTTAAAAAGCCGGTAGATTTTATTTAATGTACTTGTCAAGGTGGACAAACTTATATTCCCAGCCAAACTCGTGATTCTGGACTACGAAGTCAATCCCGAGGTCCCCATCATTTTGGGGCGACCATTCCTTGGTGGCCAGGCCCTAGTAGATTTGAGGCAAGCCGCCTAAAATCCGTGTTGAACAAAGAAGAAGTCACCTTCAACATTAGCCTGACCGTGAAACAACCAAAGGAATTCAACATAATCTTAGCATTGGAGGATGGAGAAGAGTCACTTGACGAAATTCGTGCAGTCAAGAAACTTGCACGTGCCGCGACGTTAAATCGTGCGCCGCATGGGAGGCAACTGCGAGGTGTTTTTGGTGAAGTCTCAGTAGCCAAAATACCCACGTCGTGTCATGACGCAATCAAGCGTTGGGAGGCAACCCAAGTTGTAAATGTAAGAAAAATCTAGTGTTTATGTTTGTTGATGGGTGCTGGTAAATAAGATGGAAAATCTAAAGTTGGAACCAAAAATTGGAATTTTAGTTTTGGTGAAAACGTAATAAAACCATTCTCCGTCGCCCGGCCCGACGACTGCTAAGCAAATCCGTTAAGAGAATTGCGTAAAAACAAGGGAGCAATAGGAGACTTAACGATTCGTGCCTCAAGAAACGAATCATCATGTCCCCTGCCATGTACACCAATCAAAGTCAATTAAAAGAAAGGTGATAACAGCCACTAACAAATCCTTGGGAGGTTAAATAAGTCGTTAAGACCCGTCTTTGAAGCTACACTGTGCCAAGGACCATGACTGATTTGTTGGGTGATACCAATGAGTCGTTACTTGACTCGTTAAGTCGTAGGTAAGTTATTGAACTTAGGTAAAAGAATGAAGGGTCAACGAGTCGTTTAAGCACTTAATGAATCGTCACATCGGGTGTTATAAAATTTAAGTAACATTAGAACTCCGACTCAAAGACTCGAATTTGGGAAAATTTTAAATTGAATCATAAAAACCCAATTTCTTTCTCCTTCTCCTATTTCTCCCCACTAAACTTAAACGCGACACCCTCCACTTCAAATTTCTTTTTCTTCTTCGTCTACTCAAACCAATTGAAAATAACTCGACCTTGCACGCCAATTCACCAAAAACACACGATCGCACTCCGTTTCTCGACCTCAAGCATTTTGTGAGTACTCTTTCCCATGAAATTTTGAATGTTGTTGCATTTAAACGAGAATTTTGAGGACCCATGTTGTGAATAAAATTGAATTTACTTCAGGTAATGTTGTGTTTATGTCAATCTGTGCCACTTGATGTCAATAAACCCTAGGAAGATTTAAACAAAATGGATTTCTCGATGGTAGAAAACACTTGGGTTGATTTTAATAATGTCATGATTTTGTGTTTGTGGAGTTGAAGTTTTGGAAGAAGATGAAGATGAACATGTGAACTGAAACTCTTCAGCATGAGCTACATCAAGAGTCATTGGATCACCAAACAAATCATTGTGTAGCTCGTCTTGAGTGGAAAAATTAAGCCACGAGGTAGTGTACCTAATCTAATTAACAATCCACTATTGCCTTTGGCAACGACTCGTTGGGATCAGTCGTCAAGTACATTGGCCTAACTTGAAAGAAGTCTACTGTGTGATGACGAGCGACCTCAAAGTGCCGACTGCTTAGTCACCTCGTGACCTCTCGGGGCACCAGCTTAAAAATTCTTTTGTTGCATCTCATCTTGTGTACTAACAATGTTTCCACGTACATGTGGCTCAAAGAGGTACACCAAAGAAGGGCCCAACAAAGAAACAAACACCTGAGCGCAATCAACCTTCATACCGTAGAGTGCGTGATGACTCCTCCTCTCAAGAGTCAAGTGGATTTGAGGAAGAGTATGATATATCGCAGGAGAAATTAGTGAGAGATCCACAAGGACTGTGGCTCAACACCCCAAATCCGACAACCTGCAAACATACTCCCACTCTTACTAGCAAGGGATCTGCCCAGCCGCACCATGAATGCTAGGCTGCCGCTGCACTTGTTCCCGAGGATCTCGCGCCCAGAAAAAAATAGAGAGGCTGATGAATCATATGTCACGAGGACTCTCATAATGAGTTGATCGACACTCGAACATATCAAATGAGCAACCAAGTAAAACGTGAGGAGATGGTGTGTCCATGGCATGCGGGCTATATACAATGTAGATATTGCTCCTAATGAAAAAGGCAATCCAGAGAGGAGCATATACAAGGAGCCAAGGATGATCACTACAGGCTGAAAGACCTTCCGCAGCTGGGACAAGCAAAGGTTTGATAAGTATAGGTTTAGCTAGTTGACCGAGCCATCAGGTAGCTATAGCCCGTTTTTAGTTCGAGAGTTCTATGCGCCGTATGCCACCACATTGTAGTAGTTAGGCATTAGGGGCTTTTCAGGATTGGAAAAAGTGGCCCGCCTTGAATCGTGTGTGTTGGTGTGAGAGACTCCTAGAGATATTTCGAGCGTAAAATCTCCAGGATGCTGTATGGCTGTGGACCATCATGCTCCGATGAACACACCGGAAGTTCGACCATAGGCACATGAGCTGAAGAAAGTCAACACCAAGAAGTTGAATTGCAAGGAGTGCATCCAGAAGTACACTTGGCTATCTCGGATCATTGCTACGAGAGAGGTCCTTTCTAGTTGAATGGCCGCATGGTACAGAGTTGCGATAAAGAAGGCGACACTAAACTGTGCAACTTTTGGCGGTCACCGGTGTGGCATGTGCCGGTAGCAACCAACAATGATAATATCCTCTTACCTAATAGAGCAACACTGGTAGCAAGTATAATGGAGGGGTATGCCATCAATTTCCCGTGATACATTGCTGAGGAGATTAGAAAGCGGGCAATCAATGACGGCAATACCATTCCGCTTTCCATGCTTCTGATTGACACACTCGCCGGGAATCAAAGGTGGCAGAGCTGCCATCAGTTGACCAGAGAGTAGTTGTCTAGAAGATTACTGATATCGGGTTTATTCGAGATGATACAAACCCAGTATTGAGTGCGAGGACTCAGTAGCCGCACTCCATTGAGTTTAAAAATATTAAGAGAGGCATTTGGGCGCCAGATGCGATCGATGCAAATATAAGCTTTCTCGCTGAGTTGGAAGCCAAGACTATGAGCGCAGAGAGGGTAGCCAGCCTAAGGCTACAGATGCAGCAGATACCCATACCTGCCGATGTTCCCGAGTCATCAGCCCACTACGCAGCCCCGAGACCACTCGCTTACGCTCCATGAGCCACTACGCTTCTGCAGGTAGTTATGGTTTCATAGGAGTTATTAGTCTATATGGCTAGGTGTCTAGCTAAGGCCGAGAAGCAGCAGGCACACACGGCTCTGCAGGATAGAATTCTGATGGAGAAGGTAAAGTTGTGGGTGTTAAAGGAGTTAAGACATTGTCCAATTAGTATATGGCCGATCGGATACTTTTGAGAGATGCATGGATGAGCACCTTGCATACATGTGCGCCTCGGAGTTGTCTAGATGGTGCTCAGAGTTGTGGAGCGCTACAATCCAAGATGTGGACTTGGCTGTACGAATGTAAGCTGCAGTAGCTCCACCGTGCTTCTCGTGATAGATGATGAGTTTGAAGAAGAATTTCCCACCGGATGCCAATTTTATCACGAAGGAGTTGGTGGAACATGATAAGGGGAAGAGGCCTCGTGAGGAGGCAAGTGATGATGATGATGATTCTCTGCTATGTCAGCAGAATGAGAGAGCGGAGTGAAATGGAGAGAGCGCTGCATGAATCGAGAGAAGAGGCACGATAGAGAGCCGAGATCGGTGCGTTGAGAAAGTTCTGAGAATGCACCGATTCAAGCAGTATAATATTGGAGATGACATTGGAGGCGTATCTACACACACTCCACCAACTAGGTAGTTCACACTAGGTCACACAGGTATGTTCCCTATTTCCTGTTTTGTTTGGTATATATATGCATTGAGGACGACGCATGCCTTCGATGAGGGTGGGGAGGGATACCTCGTGCTTTCTTTTGGCCGGGCATAACTTGTGTTTTCTTGCCGGATATCTTTTTCCCTCGGGTGTTCCATATCTAGTAGAACCGACATGTTTAGGATTTTATTTTATGTTTTTTTTTTTGTGTTAGTTGGAATAAAGTTAGGAAAACTAAAGGCATTCAAGAGAGGAAATTATTGATTTTTTTTTTTGTGATTGATAATTTAATAACCCTCCGAAAAATTTGTATATGCGTATGTGAAAGTTGACAGGTATGACCTTTGTGAATCTTTTCATGGAATTGGAACTGTGAACATGTTTACCATTGTATGGTTGTACCTGAATGAGCAATTAGTAGAAGTGATGATGTTGACTCGTGCTATGTAAAAGTGAGGTTTAATAGTTGAATTCGTCTGTGTGTGCCAATTCCAGAACTTGCCTAGTCAATCGTATCGAGATGGAGGATAGGAAACCAGAAAGGATCATAGCCGTTTTTTATTTATGAGCCCACTTTAGCCTAGTGACCTACCGTAGTGAATAAAAATCCCTTAATACAAAAATTTTGAGTTTAAATTATCTTCTTTTTGTTTACACCAATTCAGCGCCTGCTTTTATTAAGAATGGACTTGTTTTAGCCCTGGTCCCTCCTTGACATTGTGAACTTCAATCTCGTGTAAATCGCCTAAGTTTAGGTGGCTACTATAGGGGTGATTAAGAAGAATTGGAAGGAATAAAAATTGGGTATTAAAAAAAAAGGAAAAGAGCGGGTGTGGTATGCACATGAAAAGGAAAGAAAAAATAAAAATTTTGTTGTCAAAAAGCAAGAAAAGAAAAAGAAAATAAAAATGTGACATCAATGAGTGTTTCAATAAAAGAGAAACCGCATCCGTAGTTTCTAAAGCAAAGAAAAGAATAAGTAGTTAAAGGGAAAAAGGGAGAAAATAGGAAAAAGGTGAAAAGTGGAGCCAAGAGGTGTGTAGTGCCAAGGAGGTTTGAGCTAATAATTCCATATGTACCATACCCGAGCCCAGCCTACGTTAGATAAAACCTAGAAAGTCCAGTGGTCCTCGTTAATTGGCCCGAAAGTCGATGTATTAAAAGTAAAGCAAGCCTATGGTATTGTATGGAAACAGTTTGAATTTCTTTGTGACAGTGCGTGAATCATACCTAGCCCCAAGAGGAATTTATTGACATAATCATATACACATGTGTGAGTATGGGACTTCTTTGAGGTGAGAGAATTTGGTCAACAAAATTGTCTGCAAATTTTCTAGGTCAGTGTTATAGATTTATGTGCGTGGTTGCAAGTGACAGTACTTTGCCATGTTTCGATTCCTCTACTTTATGGTTGGAAATTCTTGCATGTGCATAGTTATTTTTTGAGTTGATACGAATGAGAAGGGTTTACAAAATTTGATTTTTATATATAAATGTGATCAGAAGTTTCCTAGAGTTCTTTCGATTGAAGCGTCGAAGTAGTTAGTTTGTTTTATTTTATTTTGTTTTTTCCCCGAGGACATGCAAAGTTCTAAGTTGAGGATTTGATGTGCCATGATTTTATGGAACTTTTTGACGCTTAAAACCAAGAAATTATGCACATTCCGAGTATGTTTATATAGGTTATTGTGTTTTGTGCTTAATGCTGTAGGAAAATAGGTTCGGAAGTGAAGTGGGTAAAATAATGCTGAAAATAAATGAAAGGGTGACTGCACTTCACGAGTCATTAGCAAGAGGCATGACTCGCTGCTTAAGGCGTGGGCAAAAGATGGAATTTTTGAAGATTCAAGACAATGTACCTGACGAGTTTAGGAAACGACTTGTTACACCGGGTAACGAGTCGTGAGGTCAATCGTGAAGGCCGAGAGAGGAAATTCCTAACAAAGTGACTAGTGTAGTTGATGCATTTACATAATGAGTCATCACATGAAGGAACGAATCATTGGTAGATCACTGTGTATCAACTGCAAGGTGCACTGACTTTTGGAGGAATTAGACTATGAGACCTAACGACTCCCGTGCCCGTGCATGACGAGTCCTTAGGTGACTCAAGTGCCACAACCGGGGTACGTTGCTGAAGATGACTGTTTTAAGCAAGGAACGACTCGTCATAAGGCTAAACGAACGTCACCAAGCCCGTTGCCACTGCCGTCCTGGTTTCCAGTTTTAATTAGGAAAATGATTTTTTGAAACTATAGATACACAGTTTAGGTTTATTTTTGAAGAACGATTAGTTACAGTTGGAGAATAATTTAGAGAGTCAACTTTATTAGTTTTTCAACTAGGATTTTGGTGTTGTTCGATTGTTCTTGAATCAGGAAACAAGTTTTACAATTTTCTTCTTGAATTTGAGGATCAAAAGCAACATTAGAATTTATTCATCACTTTTGGAGTTTTATTCAATCTACTAGGGTTTTTCTTCTACGATAATCAGTTCAATTATGATTTATTCAATATGTTATTGCTATAATACAAGCATTAGTAGATAAACCCATAACTAGGCTTGTGGGAACTAAGATGAATTAACATACATAGGTAAAATACTAAGTGATTTTTTAACGGAGTTTATGCATGTATTGTTTTTCCTTCGTTTTGATTTGATTCTTGGAAAGCTTGCAAACGTTAGGAATTGCCTTATTCTTACTAACAGGACCAAGAGGTAATGAATGGGAAAGGATTAACAACGGAGATTTGAGGCTATCAACCCTCATCTAATAGCTTGAACTTTTTTGTGGATAGCTAATTCGATATTAAGGGTATGGGTCAAACTAAAGTACACCCGTGATAATGACCAAGATGCGTGGTGATAATCACTCAGATAGGACCAAAACCATTTAGGTGAACCTAGCTTACCAATATTGCATGTCAAACACCGGAATAGATCACTAGTGTATAATCCTTGTGGTTATGAAATCTTGGGGAACATAATAGATCACTAGTGTATAAGCCTAATTGAATACAAACCGAATTTGATTTCAAGATTCAGCATTCTATTTTTTTATTATTCCATATTTTCTCCTTTCGAAAATAAGTAACTCAATATTTACAGTTATTTGCGTTAACTTAAGTTCTTACCATATCTTTGTGGGATCGACCCCAACCTTGGTTTGGTTCTATATTTTGCTAATCACTATATCTCAATTGCGAGGTGTACTTTGGAGACATCATGCCGTTGCCGCGTGGGTGGCTGCTACCACTAGACCTCTGGTGGCCATAATCGTATTGGCCAGTCCTTGCCCACTTGTTCTTTCGCTCCATGTCCCTTAGTTTTTTCATCCTCGCCATCGGGCATAGACAATCGTACCGGAGAGGTAAATATCTTGACGCATCATTGTCCCGCACTCCTTGGAAGACCGTGTTCACCACCCCATTAACAAATTCTCAAAGATGCAAGCCTTTTGGCTTGGCCACCATCTATGAAGTGTATTTTGGACAACCTGTGAATCCGCGTAGCGTGTTTACCGTCTGATTTCCTGTCTCGCATTCATGAACTCGCGCTCTTGGCTCCCCGAACCGCAAGGGAAGCACCGTCCCGAAAGGTCAGAGTGAACCCTCCCATTCCACCGGTCCTACTTCTGGCCTCCCTTCCACTACTCGTACCAGACTTGGGCTACCCCTTTTAGGCTGGTAGGCAGTCAAGTTGGCACTCTCGAGGACCGACATCCATAATTCTAGTGATCTTTAACTTTATCCACAAATCCTTGTGGCCCTCTCCCACCTTAGACCCATGAAAATCTGGCTGTCTATTCGCAAAGTTCCACACTCGGGCAGCTGCTGGGGAACCGTTTTTGTTGGATTGGAACGACCTGTTGGTTCACCTGGTTGGTAACACTTTAGGCGAGCGCTTGAATAGCCTCCCTAAATTCTCGCAGATACTAAGTCGCCCTAAGGTCAGCCGGGGAAGGTCATGAAAGCATGATTCCCGAAAAGAAGAAGAGAATGAGTTAGGAGAATGATTCTGGAATTGAAGTTCAACGAACGATAAAGAGTATTAATAAAAGGAAGTTTTCCTAATAACATCTCGTAGCCTCCCCATCATAAGTGTGGCGCGCTTCACACCCATGAAGAGGACTATACTTGATGTGGCTTTCAGACATCCGAGGATACTCGAACTCGTGCGTCGATACTAAGTTTGTCACGCCCTGAGCTTACACCCTGACGAACACGGTACTTGGAGTCACAAGTGACCCCAAGTCAAACTCCCGTCTATCATATACCGCATCCTCGAGTAACATACAAATACATGCAGTGGAATTTAAAGAAAAATATAAATACTTGTAGGAAATAAGCTGGTTTCATAATATTTCAAAATATTAGAACAAAGCTACTAGTCCGAAAAAATCAATTGAGTCTCGAAAAACGAAGTTTGAAATCCACTATGATCGATGCCGCCGGGACAAGCCCCAGCTAACCCTAAATTTAAATAAAGAGGAACGAAAGTACAACTGAAGCAATAAATCTCCATCCTCGAAGGACGAGGACTCACCAATTGGAATAGCTGAGATCTTTGGTGAGTGGTCGAAGTTAACGGGGCCGAGACTAAGATCTCACAGCTGTATCATAAAAATGATACAATATCAAAGTATGCGTTAGTGTTTTGAATGTACTGAGTAAGTGAGAGGAACATAACAATGGATAAATAAAAGAAAATGCTGAACTAAAATACATGCAAAGACCAACCAGCCATTGAACCGAATAACTTAAATACTAAGGTAGTTTAAAAGACCGTCTAATGGCCTAAAGCATGTTCTAACTCGGGATACTAATCAATTGAACTAAACTGACTAAACTGACTAGTGGGAGAGTCTATACAGACAGAGTAACCACGTGGCTAGACATGGAGTCCGATGTTTACACCTCTATCTGTAGGGACCCAATATACCTTGCCAGGGTATAAAGGCATGAACTGGGTGATCACGAAAGTTTGGGGCCAATCACGCTAATAAATACTATAACCTATGTTGGCAACGTAGTTCTAAGAACCTGGGTGTGTTGGAACCCCGGTCCATACGGTGCTATGTCCTACTCCCACCGGATAGTCCTAGAATGAATACAAGGCTTATAGCTCGAAATTAGGGTCCAATACTAGTCAGATATACATATCTCGAAAGCACCTCGAGAGTCTTATCTATCATATTCTAAACCGGGTTCTAAGATCGGTCAGAGCTGCTTATTTGGAGCCTGTAACCATCAACAGAACAAACTGTAAAATCTGAAACTTGGGTCCTAAAAAAGTCAGAGATGCTTATCGAAATTGTCATGACCGCCTTGTGGACCAATAAACCGAATTCCTAATCGACTGATAATCGGAGTAAAATACATACTGAAATTTGTGAATTCAAATTGATCAGCTGACATTTTCTGACTGACACTGAGAATTTTAAAATTCTTACTAAAACTGAATTGACAATATTCAGATTGAGATTCTATGCTACTAACAACATGGGAGTTCCTAACACTGCAAAATTACGCCAAAATTTGATATACAAGCACTAATGTAGATTTCAAGATTTTCTAGCTCAAGAACTAGGGCTAAATTTCATTTCACAAGATTTAACATCATTTCAGTCACAAACTAGTGGAAAATATCTATAATTAACATGGTATAATAATTCACATGATTTAGATGACGTAAGACTAGAAATTTCTTTACATTCGCAATTTCAAGGCTATATCTAATAGAGAGAAATAGGGAGTGAATTTGGGGAATCAAGGGAAGAACTATTCCCTTGTTGAATTCCCACATTCTTGATGAAAAATCCTGAAGAATTCCTTGAGGAATTGATGAGAAAAGATTGCCCTAGCTCTTGCTCAAAACTCGGTAGAGGTCCTACGACCGTTTTCTAAAGGTCTCAGTGGGAATGACGAAAGAAACCTTTTAATCCCACTCACAAGTCTGAAAGTATGCTTAAAACAACGTAGTTTAAAGTTTAGGTGGGTAGGAAATTACTAAAAGGCTCCTTGAAACTCATAGGGAAAACCGACTATTAGTCCCCACAAAAAGACCTAAAGGGTCGTAGTCACACTCGTGAGGTGCATTTCTTGAAAATATGGATGGGTCACCATGAGGGACCTAACGAGTCATGGTTAGTGACCATGACTCTCGTGGTCACCTCTCATGGACTACACTGCCTTAAACACCTAGGAGTCTTCACGGGTGACACCATGACTCGTGGTGTCCCAAACGAGTCGCGGGTGAGGACCCGCGTTCGCATACACCTGCCAACCTCCTACTTCTGACTCCGTCCTGACCACGAGTCACCTAACAGGTCATGCCATAGACCACGACTCATGGTAACAAATCGTTAAGTGCACTGCCCAACTCCTTCCCGGCCTTAGTTCTATCCTAGACCATGGGTCATATCATGACTCGTGTGGTGTTGACCAAGACCTGATGACCCCCCGTGGTCACTCTTTCTCCAAAAATTCTCATCAAGCCCACTGGCTCACCACGAGTCACTTAACAACTCATGGTCATTCCCATGGGTTACAAAGTGACTCGTTTCTATGACCTGATGTAGATTTTCCAATTTTATCTAATTTAAGTCCTGTCTAGTCTTTTAGTTTTCTGGAGACATAGCTTGTAGAGGTGGTAGGCTCCTTGACCTTCGTGATTTCAATCATCTTGCCTCCAAGTGCCCTGCTAGAGGTATATTAAGATCTACCTCTTCTTCCTCAATGCCACTCCCTTTCTCAAAAACCGAGTCAGAGATGGTAAATGACAAAAGAATCCGTAGTTGTCCTCGACCTCCTCATATTATCTCCGAGCACCGAACTAAAGTTGATTGGCAGCCCTTTTATCAACATTTATACCTACGTGAGTCACTCTCTAGTGATCTCCGTAATATGTGTCCTAGGTAGAATCACGACACAAACAACCTTTACCCAAACTCTCACCTCCTTAGTAAAGCATTTCTAGAACAAGAGTGTAGAGGAGTGTCATTATTTTCCTTGCCAACGGCTGATGAATGCTCAACACATAGTGTATGCCACATGTCGTGGTGTAGGGCTTTCTAGCAAAATGAAGTACATGGACGGGTCTACCACCAAAGGTACCAAGGAAGGAATTGAATGTTTTAGCAGTGAAATGAACCACCTAACTAGGTATTTGACCTTGGTTCTCTCTCCGGAAGGAAGTGTCCAGCTTCTGTATAAAATCCCCTCACAAAATTGAGATTGCACTCCTCAGGCTTAACAAAGACATCTCCCCAATTCAAACTCGTGACGTTGTCGCGGATGATAGGGAACTTAAGTGCAAGGCTTCCTTCATCAATCCAGTTCTTCAAAGAATATTTGGCCTCCTTTTTTTCATTGAACCAATTTTAGCCCATGGTTCCACAGCTTTTGGATCGAACCTCCTAGTAGGAGTTGCCTTGGTGCCGATGAACTTGACCCTTTTGTTCCCTTTGTAGACGCTTGAGAACTTTGTTAAGTGGTCTTCTACTTCTTTCCTTTGTCAGCTTTTGATGCCATGACACCTGCCAATCAACAATCAAGAACATCACAAGATTAGCTCATGAATAAGAAGGCTAGGCTAATTAGGTGTGAAGTGGTGCAAAATGACCCCACACTTAATTCGCTGGCATACTGCAGAGAATTTATCAAATAGGGTACTAAAGACTTTCCGCATTATCATCCCAAATCTCAAAAACCGAAATTATTCCACTAACTTACACTAAAAACAAGTTCATGAATTTTCTTTCACATCTTATCCTCTATTTTTTTTTTCGGGAAAGCCTCACTTTGGCCATTTCTTTTCACTTTCTGACTTTTAATTCATAATTCAAGCAACCCATACAAAAGTAGGTATAATAAATTCTTCCAACAACAAACATGATATTTACTACTATCCACAATGAATTAATCAAGAATTTATTTTTTCAACAACTCAAGATTTTGCACATTCAAGAATTTCAAAACTAAGCACTTTCTCTCTCTATAATCAATGCTCTACCCATCAATTTCATGAAATTCAATTCATCACCCCCTTCATCCCCACAACATAAAATAACTAAATTCAACCAAAAATAGGCAACCCAAACAAGGATATAACATTATTATGGAATAACTTGAGAGATTAAAACTAATGAAACCCATATTATGAAATTCAAGGTTTTCACGAAGAATGGTGATTTTGGGTCTTTAACTAGAGGAAGAGTATGGGAGAATGCTCATAAATTAAATGTAACCAAAAAGTGAAGAAAAATACTTACTGAGTTGTAGAAACTTGCTTCACTAATATTCTTGGAGAAGACAACAATGGAGGGGACAAGGGAAAGGGAGTTACGACCTAATGAGGGGAGGAGAGAGAATTTTATTTGCATTTTTACTTTTGACTTTTAGTGAGAGAAGATGAATGGGGGCTTAAAATAAAGGTATGGGGCATGGACTTTTAGTAATTTTAAGGTCTTTGGGTAAATATTGCCCCATGGACCAAAAAATATTTGTCCAACATCACCCCGGTGGAGGCGCCACCACCTCTGCACACTTAGAAATTTTATCTTTCGTGACTAGGTCCGTGTTTCCCTCTAATGCACCAACCTAAATTTTTTTTTATCTTTCTGAAGTTTAACACCTGGCACCACGCCAAGTATTTCGCCCAGATTCTAGAATTTTGTAGCTTATTTTCCCTACTATATTTGCCCCCAAAAGCCCCGTTTTTGACTCTACAAACCAAAAATGTTAGGAAGACAAAGGTTCTCACCAGACTCCTGCTATAGTCGTGGAATGACATTTATGAGTTGCTCTCTATCTAGCACGTGATTTAACATCACGGCACGACAAGACTTCTCACTCCTTCACTAAGTGAGATGATTAGTACCAATCACTTGCTGAATTTCCACGAATCAACACCGTCGCCCGCCTACTTAAACCCTCTCTCGGGCTCTACCATTGGTCTCACTCTAAAGTACTCATAATGAGGTGGCTACCTTTCCACTCTAAACACATCAAAGACTAACTTCTGACCATTCATGGTCATCGATATCTTACCCAACTTCACCTTTATAACTACGCTTCGTGGTGGCTAAGAATCCTCTCCCCAAAATTAGGGAAACAATTTCATCTACTTCTTAATCCAGATTATGAAATCCACCAAGAAGATGAAAGGTCACACCTTGATCAAGACGCCCCTCTCGTGATTCCGTCAAGATAAGCAAGAGACTGGTCAACACGCTACAATTTCACTATGGAGGAATGTGTTTACCTAAACCCAAATTTCTAAATAAGGATGTAGGTACTAGATTATATCTTTGCACTTAAGTCATGGGAGGCATCTGGATCATATCTTGCAATCGAATGGTGAAGCCTCCGGCTCCTTCGTGATATTTCGGAATTTTGTTTCGCACTTGGGAACTGCACTTTTCCAGGAGAGCCACGCCTTAAACTTGATGTTTCCTCTTGTTTGCCACAATATCCTTAAGATACTATGTAGATTGGGAAACTTCCTCACAGCAAACGCTCCACATAATGGTAAGTTAACATGTACTTGCTTCAACACATCAAGAAATTTCTTGCAAGTTGTATCCTCCTTTCTCGCTTTCTTAAACCTTGTGAAAATGGAGAGGGTGGTATGGCTTCTAACAATTTTTGCTGTGAGTTGCTTGACTCACCAACCTCCTGCCCCCTGACTAACCTCCCGCTCCGGGGATCACCGCCAGCCTTTTCCAGCGCCGTAAAGAAATTGCGCTCATATTTTCTTGGTGGTTTCACTATATTATTTAAAGTACACTCTTGGCGGAGTGTTAGTTCGTTGAAGGTCATTATTTCCCATCGCATGCGCCTGCAACCTGTGATGACTTTCACATCCCATTAACCACCGAAGTTTATTGAACAATCCACAAATATTGTCTCCTCTCGGTGAACTACTAGGCCGTCGTCCCAGGTTTGGCAGTTGTTCTGGGAGTCTTTGAAAGTTTTTGATTCCCTCCCCATGAGGATTTTTTGATTACTTCTGCACCCTCAGATTATAATATAACCTCTGCAAAATCCTCCACCATGACCTTGTTGTCCATAAATTAAAACTGCAATCTATGTTTAGTGGTGACAACTTAATAAGGTGGGCTTCCACACACCTCACATGATGTGGCATAATCTGGACCTGGTGAACCAGCAACCCTGGCTTCCTGTTGGTGTGTGGCTACAAGCTGCCAGATTGCTGGCGACAACGCCCAAGAACACGCAAGCATACGTGGTCTTACAAGTAATACAAGGGGTCTCTTGAGAGTCTGATGCTCTAACCCACAGGAGTGGATCAATTCAACTCACTATCAAATTCAGCGATATTGTAACTCTCACAAGTGTTGATTATAAAAGTTTTCGATAAATTCTTATTTAAATTTAGTGGTCATAGAAAATACTCAAGTAATTCAAGGAGCAACTAGAGCTAATGCCAGATAATCATGCGATACTCATGCTTTGTACGGTTTAAGTATGGAACAATTGCCGTCTCACATAATTACAATTGCATGTTCATGGTCTTTCGAGCTTTGAACATCACAAACTAGCCTCATGCCATATCACGTTGAGCCGGGATGTGACATTCTAGTTCGTGGCAATTCAATTATGGGAATGTGGTTTACTGTGTTTATGCTCTTAATTAGGACTTTCATACCTCAAATCATTTAACTCAACTTAGCCACAACTACTTCCTTGAAGTAGAGTAACAAATTTAAGTTTATTTCTTATTATCATCCCATTTTATCAACAAAACAAGGCAAATGAGGTATACTTATCCTAACCGCGAATTTATATCGTAAGATACAAACTTGCTCCCTACATTCTTGTTCTTTCCAGGTTTACTTTCTCAAGCTTTTATCTAGGTAACGGTGTGTTTTCATGGTGATCAATCATAAACAACCATAAGTAAGAACGTAAGACAAAACAAATAATTAATAACTTAAACCAAAACAAATTCACACGTCATTAATCATATCTTGTGCCTCAACCTAGAGGAAGGGTTCTAGCCACTCAAGTTCGTAAATTACAAGAAAACATTAATAAAGTAACATACTTACAAGAATTCGGTAGAAGCAGAAGATGAAATTTAAGAACCCTAGGTGAGTTCTCCTCCCTTCACTCTTGGTAGTTTTTCATAAATATTACGTGACAAAATATTTTTAGAATCTAAGGGACCTATTTATAGAAAATGAGAGGTGTATAAAATTATGCCTGGCATGGAATAGCTCAGTGGCACGGAGTTGGTCGCGTCAATTTACCTCCGTGACATGGAGGAATCGCTTAAATAACTGAATTTGCATCAAACACAAAGCCAGGTGCAGCCCCTTGCCGTTGGCAGCATGCTCATACGCTGCTTGTGCAGCGCGTTTGGGGTCGTGACACGCCCTTGTCGCGCAGCCTGGCCTGTCGTGACTGCTGTCGTCAGCTACAGTGGGATGCTTCTGCATGTCCTCCTTTGCCACTTTCTCGCGTTTAACTTCCTGCCCATTCCTCCACTTCACCGGTCCATAGATTAGTTCCTCAAATTCATTTTTAAACCTACAAAAACAAGACTAATCATGTTGGTTAGTATATATATATATATATATTGACATTTACATAAAATTACATGAGATTTTATATAAATAAGTAGATAAACAAGACGAAACTGTTGCAAAAGTATCACTTGGGCATGCCATTTTGTCCAAGATCAACCTACCCCACACTTAAAACCTTGTTCGTCGAATGATTCGAGTGTCATATCTGTGGTCGGCGTTGTTGATAAAGCGTTATGAATTTGATTGAAGAGGGTTGTACAATTGAGGCCTTGACATCAGCGTTGATGAAGTTTATTAAATGGAATGAGGTTGGGTTTGATGAGATAGTGAACACTATAGTGGGAAGGCATGCCTACTCATTGATGTCGCCCATGATGTGGTCGCTAAGTAATATAGGACAAAGGAAGTCTCGATTATTGATCCTCAGAGACTTGTTAGATTAATAATTTAAGGTTAATAATCATTTCACTACTTCCTTAATAAACATAGATAAAAATGGGGAATGGTTTGAATATTATACTACTAAACTTGAAGTGTAAATTAACTAATGAACTAAAATTGTTTCAAAAGTGCTTGTAATTCAAATGATGATGAGAATCTAGGGTAATGGCACTTGTTTTACATTGAGTTTTCAAGACTTGAATACGTTAGATTAATTCTTCCTAAGGTTGCTAGTTGCTAGTTGCAAGTTACAATCTCATTTCTTACATTCTCCCCAACATCTAAGAACTACCCCATGAATCCTAATGTCTATATCCCTATTGTCGCAGGAGAAGCATGAGACGACGCTGTGGCTACTTTGTAATCTACCTAATTAAACAAGGTTGAAGGGTATATTCCCTATCCTCAATAACGGCTTCTATCTTGAGCTCGGTCAAATAAAGAGTCTTTGAATACTTGTTCTTATCTTTTACTTTTAACCCTTTTAGTTCCCTCTCCAAAGATCAACCAAAAGCCAACAGATTTATCTGAAAGGTAATCAATCTAACGAATAAGCAATTAACCTAAGTAAGAATAAACAACCTTTATGAATAATCAATACTAGCATAAACAAACTATCAAATGTCAACCATTAGATATGGATAGTCCCCTAGAATAGGAGTTTATCCACTCATGTTCAAGTGGAAACCAAAGACATAATCATCATCTAAATATAAATGATAAAGGAAAAAAAGAAAATCTAAGCATGAACTTTTGTTCTCCTCCAAAAGCTGTGTACAATGATCAATAATATCAAACATATGGATGTAAGATGGCTAAAATGACCTAGATGTTATATTTATTAAGCAAGGCCTTAATTGAATTTTTTTTCCCTTAAGTAATGAGCTTCAAAACGAAGAAACCATTCAAACGGGTTCGCGCACGTGCCGCAGTCCAATGCGCTAGGTTTGGCTTCGAATTTATCTGAAGTATTGCTCATGGCGCCCTATGCTATCCAATTCACCAAGGTATTGGTCAAATTTCTGAGCCTTCGACTTTTTTGGTGTGCCACACCACTGATGCACTAGAGTGTTGGAAAAATTTCCTAACTCAAATTCTTCCTCGCGTGCTACGCCACTCGTCTCGCCAAGGTTAAGGACCTGGAATACCACACAACCCATAGCACACACTTTGGTGTAAATTTCTCTGAATTTTGGAGGTTGGCGTGCTATGCCAACCATCTCACCAAGCTAATTTTTGCGAACTATTCTTTCTTCACACCTTGGGTCATTTTTGTGTCCTTTTCCTTGGTTTCCCTCGTTTCAAAACATCTACAAACATTTGTTAGCTCACAAGACACACATAAACATGAATTCATGCATTTCATAAGGATTGTGAACTCAAAACAAGGTAAAAATATGGGTAAAAACATACAAAATAGGCATAAGAATATGCCCAACATCATCACTCAACACTTAAACCATTGTTCATCCGAACAATCCTCACCCCGTGTACAAACTCATTTTTTCACCACTAGTCTCCTCTATCAATTTTCACCTAACCAACTAGCATAGAACATATGGCCAAGTGGTTCATCAGCTTATAACAATCACATCAAGCACATAAGAGTTTTCACATTCAATACTACACAACTTATATACTGACTATTCTTTAAAAAATAGGACCACCATGATTAAATATGAAATATGTAATATATAGTATGATCTTGGGCAGAATTATATGCCCAAGTGATACTCAAATGCTTCATTTCGTTTCTTGCTTTCTATCGCTATTTGCATTCTCATGTAATTTATGCTAAAATGTGAATTTATACAAATCAACATGATTAGCGTTGTTTTGCAAAAGGAAAATACAATTTTAGGAAGCTAAGATGCATGTAGGGAGAAATCGGAGATGGACTCAGAAGCGAGCATGGAAAAGGTCAAGGGAAGCAGGAATTAAAGGGGCTCAAGTGATGGAGCCGTGTCACGCTGCCAACATGCATGCGGCCGCCCGGATGATTAAAATTAGTCAAAGTCTTCCCAGCAGTAGGTCCGCGTTGCCTCCGTGGCACGTTGGACCTAATTACTGAACATGGAATTCTAGTGAAGGTGCGCGTTGGAGCTGTGGCATTGGCCAAGCCCCGCTGCATGCCGGGGCACGTTTGGCATAAATACCGGGAGGGCCGATCTTGAGGAGGGGCCTGCCTCCGCGTGTCACGGGAGGAAGTGCTCCGCGATGCACTCGTGACACGTTGCTTGTTATTTCGGGAAAATTCCCACCAGTATAAAAGAACACTTAGGTTCATTTTTAATTATTCTGACTTAGTTGAGCAAGAACGTGGGTTGCTGCAAAGTTGAGGGACGAAAATCCTAGGGTTTTTCTCTATCTCTTTCTCTCCTTTATTTCAATTGTTTGTATGATTTACACTCATTTAATGATGTTTAATCCACAAATGAATGGCTAAATTCACTTCTTGCTGAGGTTAAGAACAACATTTGTAGTGAAATGTAATTATTAATCATTTTTGGTTTTTCATCTTTTCTTCCATGGTCGTTTCTATTAATTTTTGTTCTTACAAAAGATTAATGTGTGGCCAATGTTAATGTATATCTAAAAGTCCGGTTTCACTAGGAAAGAGCAAGAAATTGAAAGCAGAATTGATAGATATGATCTTTCTTAGTTTGGAAAAGTTGAGAATTGATTTACCTTCAGATAGAAATATACTCCGAAAGTCACAGTCAATTACTGAATCGGTTTTTTATGGCTAGAACATGAATTTCTTTTTATCACAGAAATGTAGGTGGAAGGTTCATGATTCTTAAGTTGGGTTAAATACTAATCCATAGGCAATAATTCTTACTAGCAACCGAAGGAAAGATTAATCAAATTGTATCGATAAATTATTTCTCTACATGTTCGTTTTAGCCTCAAAGATGCTCATAACTATAGTTCAGACTCAAATTGTATATTCGTTTTGATTTAGTATAAATTAGGAAACAAAATCCCAAAATCTTCTTTATACTGTTGTCTGCATTTTTAGAGTTAAAGTTTATTGACACTTGATTAGATTGTTACCTAGTCCAGCCTCCCCTTGGATCAATACTTGGCTTACTTGAGCCATAATACTACTTGCTTGACCACGTGCACTTGCGTGTAGTAATCCAAACGGACGAACAAGTTTTTGGCGCCGTTGCTGGGGACTGGCAATTGGTAAAATTTTTCTTAAGTGTTAGTTTGCTATTTCTATATTAGTGTCGATAACTTGGTCTTAGCCTCGTCTTTTGCACATATTAAATTCGTTGAACACTAGCAAGAGACAAGGAGCTTGTGGATTCATACTTAGAGTCGGAAAGACAATTCCATCGTCAAAGGAGAGAAGCCTAGAGAGAAAGTTTTTCAGCTATCGACAAACAATCCCCGAGCAACCACGTATCCACCACTGTAGCGGCAAGAAGGTGCCTTGAGGAAAGTGCGCTAGGCCGGTTCGCGAAGTGGCAATCCCACATGCTAACAACGTCACATCTAGCATTCGCAAACCTGAGACACGTGGTGGTTCGAGCTAAACAGAATATGGTGCAATTGCTGCACACCGCCGGCGCTCACGTGTCTTCCTCACGGTGATCCACAACAACATCTCCAAACCTTTTTGGAGATAAGTGACACTTACATCCCCGCTGGAGTGTCGTCAGATTATGTCAGGCTTACATTGTTCTCATTTTCACTTTTGGGAGAAGCTAAGAGATGGTTGAAAGCTGAGCCACCTAATTCCATCACCACGTGGGATGATCTTGCACGGAAATTCTTTATACTCTGCTTCTTTCCATCCGGTAAATAGAGCAAGACTTAGAAGTCAAATTCTAAGTTTTAACAAAGAGAGGGGGAGAACCTTTATCAAGCTTGGGAGAGATTCAAATCAATGTTGCGGGATTGTCCTCATCATCACCAATCCAATGATGTGGCCGCATACTTTCATAGAGGGTTTGGAACCCAACACAAAAATCTTTGCTAGACTCAAGAATAGACGCATTAGAAAAGACTATGATATAGATGTATACTTTGTTGAATCGTATTTCGCAAGGAAATCTGGAGTGGAATGCGGACTCTTCAAGAGGAGGAACAAGGAAAGCAGCTGGAGTCTTAGAAGTGGATGGTTTTACAGCCTATCGCCGCACGTAAGAAGCCGCGCTGCGTAATCAGCTCAACACCCACTTCGAAGAATATGAGCTTGAATCTATCTCAAGCCCCAGCAACGTAGTGCAACAGATTTGGTGTGAAGTGTGCGGTAGTAATGAACACTCAGCTGAGTGTTGTGGTGCGAATCCTGATTCAGTGAACTTTTTTGGTAATGTACAGAAAAAAATCACCAACAATAAGGCAACAACTACAACTCTAACTCAGGAGGAGTCACCCGACTTCTGGGGTAATGTACCTATCAAGGGCAAAGTTCGCTAGGGGGGGCACAGAGAAACCGGGCTGGCGGGCAGCTGTAATCCACGGGCCGCAAAGACAGAAGCAACAATGCACCTCCTCCACCACCACCACCACATTGAGGAAATGTTCAAGACAATGATAACTAACCAAGTTCAATTGCAAAAGGGCCGATTATGTGAAATTGGCACCGATGTTAAAATAATCGGCTAGCTACTAAGGCGCTCGGAGTACGGCTGGGCAACTAGCCGGGAGCCCAAAATACCATGCCGAGAGGAGGACTTCCGAGTGACACTCGATCCCAACCCCAAGCAAGTGAATGCAAAGGGACCACAAGGAGTGGTTTGGTAACTCTAAGGAGGTGGAACCGTAAAGACCACCTCCAACAATGGAGTACAGAGAATGAGAGGGAGCACATTGGATTTGGTAGGGGGAAGAAGAAGGAAGCCGAAACCGGAAAGACCACCACCCCCACTAAAGATTAAAGAAACACAAGGAGGAAGCGTGTTTAAAAAAGTTCATGGAGGTGCTTAAATAGGTACACATTAATTTACCTCTTGTTGATGTTTTTAGGAGGCCGAAGTACGCAAAGTACATCAAGGACATCGTGGCGAACAAAAGCAAGTTGATCGAGTACGCGACGGTGGCTCTACGGGAGGAGTGCACTTCTGACATAAAACAAAGTTGCCCAGCCAAAGCTCAAGGACCCTGGGAGCTTTACACCCGCATTACACCGGGCAACAGTATCCGAGTCAGACATGTGATTTGGGAGCTAGCATTAACTGATGCCGACATCGCGTATTCAAGAAGTTGGGGCTAGGAGTCCTACACCAACAACAGTGACTAGCAACTAGCGGATCGTTCTTTGGCCGTGACTCAGGATGGCATTGTGGAGGATAAGCCGGTGCAAAAAGCCAAGTGCTCCCCTATCTTCCCGTAGACTGTTGATTTGGAGCCGATGCAAGTCCCGTTTATTTTGGGACGTCCTTTCTGGCGACCGGGAAAGCGCTAATTGATGTAGTTGCAGGCCAGCCTAACCATGCGGGCGCATGACAAGGTGGAGGTATTTGATGTGTACAAGGCCACAAAGCTTCCGGTCATGTACGAGGAACTCTCAGTGATCAACGTGCTTGATCAAGCGATATCACTCGAGCGTTGATCACAAGAGCCACGGGGAAACCACCAGAGAAGTGTAAGCATGACATGGGTGGGGGCGTTGTTCGGAAAAAAACGTCCGTCACCCTAAAATATTGAGCTTAAAGGACGCCGAGCCGCTACGGTAAACCAGCGCTGCACGGGAGGCAACCCGTGAATTGTTGTAGCTTGATAAGTAGAAGTAGTTAGTTAGTTAAAAAAAGAAAAAAAATATAAAAAATGTAAATATATAAAAAATATTGTGTTGTGCTTTAAACCTTGAATTCTAACCACTTCTTGTTGTAAGA
The DNA here is from genome assembly GCA_018107945.1 of Datura stramonium. Lineage (NCBI taxonomy): Eukaryota > Viridiplantae > Streptophyta > Magnoliopsida > Solanales > Solanaceae > Datura > Datura stramonium. Next base: position 48,912 of record JACEIK010007948.1, read on the forward strand.
TGAATTTCAGGTTTAACGGAGGGAAAAAATGCAAAGAATCACAAAGAAAAAAATATCGAGGTAAGAAAATAAAAAGTGGCAAACAAAGGAGCCTATGCGATGGCTCCGTGTCGCGGAGGGGGTGCTCCCGCTGCTACTCCTCCGTGTCATGTTGAGGTGGAGTTTTGGAATTTTTAAAATTCCAGAACACCCACGCGATGGCTCCGTGTCACGGAGGGGGTGCTCCGCGTGCCCCTCCGTGACACGTTGAAGGCTTTTCGCTGCCGGGTCACACCGTCACCAGGTGACTCGCGAAATCTCACTTTTTAACCCTCGATTTCCTCATTTTTCCCCCATTCCTCTCTCCGCGACAAACACCCCAAAATTCCTTCCTCAATATGACACGGACCTAGAGCTAAATTTCTTTAACTGCTTTCTTCGATATCATCGAATTTAAGGTATGTTCTCTAACTTCATCTCAATAATTCTTGTCGACTTTTTCGATTTTTGAGCATGAGAGGTGAGTAAAACCTTGCCCTAAGTATAAATTGAGCTTGAATTCATTTAAGTTGTTGTTGATTGATGTTCGTAGTATTGTCGTGATTGTATGAACCTGGATACATGCTTGATCGAATTTTTTGTGGAAATTTGTAGCTAGGTTAGAATTTGAATATGAAGAAGTTAAATTGAGTTGAAATGCAAATTCTTGTTGGGTTGCGGCATGTTGGGGCGAGGTAAATTGCGTTGTGCTTGTGTTAATATGCTAAAGATGCGATGGATTTTCTGGGAGAATGAAATTGTTAAAATTACATAGAAATGGGTGAATGCCAGGTTTTGTTGATAGAAATTTTCACTAAGTGCTATGCGATGAAATGTTATCGATGGTAATATTGTGATTAGTCAGATTTAAGTCCGAGTAGTACATAGAATTTATACCATCGATTTCCTTCGAATGCACGAGGCATTTTGTGTTGTGTGTTGTTTGTTTTTTAATGTAAAGTGGAAAAGAGGATTGCCTTGCCTTTATGTTGTAATTATGGCTAAAGACTAAGTGGGTGGCCTAGCTAACTCCAACCTTTAGCCTGAGCTAATTTTGATTTCACTAACATTTGGGACTGTCTCGCTTGATCTCGACAAGAACAATGGCAAGTAGGCAAGACAAAGGTAAGCGCACATCTACATCGGGTGCCTGAGGAAAAGAATCGCACTGGGAGCAAGAAGCTCCCAAGCAAAGACCAATGTTCTCATACGCCAACGCCGTCAATACTATCACGGGTGACTCGACGAAGGAAGAAGTGGTACAAAAGCATAAGGAGAACAAATACTTCCCCGAGGAGCATATTGTAAGGAAACCGTTGGCACAGGAATTCCTCAGAATTGTCCACGGATTGACACTGCTCATACTATCGGCTTCTCTTTTGAAGAGCCCAAGGAGTGCAATCTCCATTTTATTGGGGAGTTCTACGCCAATCGGAACCCGACTCTCTGCAGTCACACTGTCAAGATAAGGGGTCAAATTTTCACTCTTGAGCCCCATCACCTGAATGCCATTTTGGGGGTGCGGAACACGTACGCTCATGTACTCCTGCAGAGCCGAACATCACTCTACCATATGCGTATATCGCACGCACGCGTGTGGGAGCCCGTTCGACAGCATGCTGGAACAGGCATAAGGAGAGGGAAGGTCAACAGACACCTGCCCTACTCGCTAGCTGAATAAGGAAGCCAGGATTTGGTTTAAAATTGTTTGTTCCTCCCTGATTTTAAAAACACATGCGATGTCACCCGGACGTGTGTGCTGTCTATTCCCCGATGAAAGGCTGAAATCATGTTGGGGCGGTGATCATATCCGCCATGAACAGAGCCCGTTTGCATCAAGGGCACAGGTACGGGTTTGGTGGCTTAAGCCGACCACGCTCAAGGCCCGGATATTGAGTGAAGAGGCCCTCGACTACATCCCGCGTACGGGGAAAGGCATGCCGTGGACGTCACACAAACCAAGGCACCTGACACCACTCACGGGCCAGTTCTCACACTAGCCGAGTGACATGCTCGGGATTACCAGAATATGGCCCCATGTGATGTAGATGCTCCACTGCGCATAGGCGGGAGGCATTTTGCACGTGAGGATGAGTCAGTGGAGCTCGACTTAGACTACCCCTTCGGCGAAAATGCTACGGCTCTATGTCGGGTGTGATCTGTACTTTTTGTGGAGCTCGTGGATGACACGTCCCCACTGATGAGGAGACACGTCGTGAGGACTCCGATATTGAGTCAGATGAGGATGACGGGGCGATTCGTACATGGGAGACGAGGCAATGGCACCCGACGAAGAAGCTGAATACTTGATTGATCAAGGAGTTTCACCACCCACTTTTGTGCTATGCTGAATTTATGAACACCGGGACACGTGTTTGGTTTTAAGTGTGGGGTGGGAGTAGTTAGGTGCTGGTTGTTGTTTTGTTATTGTTATATTCATGTTCTCGTTGTTCTACTCAAAAAAAATTGTAACCCCGTGGATTTTTGTGTTTATGATTGTACATGCTAATTAATGTGAAGTTGTTGTGTGCTGTTGAATGATTGTTAGCTGGCTGTGTAAATATTCGTAAATATTTTTGGCTTATCGAAATTATCGATATTTTTTTTTCGTTAAATTATTTTTATGATTGCCTTCTAGCGCATTTGTTTTCTGCTTTTACCGAGAATAGTCCCATTGAACCGAAGTCGTAAATAGTGACCGTTCCCTATGATGGATGGATGACGACCGTCTTAAGGGAAATGTAGTCGATAGTGAGTAGTTTTTTCTTTTTTGTTTATTTTTTCTTTTTTGTTTGTTTGTTTGTATCCCAATCGTGTCGCTACTTTAAGGTGCGAAATTCTTGTTGGCAAGTGTTGTACATGATATTTACAATGCAAAAGGTGATTCGTAAGGGAAAGAATGTGAAACTTTGTAAATATGTTGAGATACCTAGTCCATAGAGTTCGATTCGGTGTGATTGAGGCTTAATGTTTGAATTCTTGTAATAGCCGATTGAAGAGTCTCTTGGAATATTTCTTGAGTTGAGCATGTGCAATGAGTGTGTGGAGAGGTTTCGATTATTCCATGCTATTTGTGAAGTGTCTAGAACTTGTCCGGGTGTGTGTACGAAACGAAATGAAGGAAGTGTAGTGTAGAAAGGATGTAGGCGTTTCTTTGATTAACCGAAAGTTTGTTTTTCATTATATACCCACCTTGAATGTCAATCCTAGTAAGCCCCTTGAGCCTTTAGCCTATTTTTTTTCTTTCATCTTAAAAAGTACAAACTGAGCTTAACCCTTCTTTTCATTATCCGTGAATTTGATCCAAAACTCTTAAGCGCTCAAGAAAAATAAATTTTCCCACAAAGGTCAAGGAGTGAGAATTGTGAAAAGAAAGAAAAAGCCAATGGGGAAAGAAAAGAAAAGGTCAAAGGTGCACATGCCGTAAATTAAATAAAATAAAGATGTGTAACTAATCTTTGTTATTTAGTCGAGTGTGCTTAAAGAAATGGGGACAAAAAAAAAAGACTTCAAGAATGGGAGGATGAAAGAAGAAACAATGCCCATAATGTGATGGGATGTATCGGAAAAGCGCTTAAGGATGCTAGTTGCCGTTATTGGCTAGCTCCAAGATTTACTAGTTCCGTAGCTTACATTACAACCTGTTAAGTCTCATTGATCTTACATCACGCGTCCTTATATTAGTGGAGTAATACACTAGAGGCAAGCCTAAGGTTCATGACATGATGCATGTGAATTCTTTGGGAGAGAGAGCGAACGAGGTTTATATGCCCCATGCATGTAATGTTTTTGAGTTCATGTGATTGCAAAAGGGAATTCTCTTTGTGTTGTGAGGGCACATGCTTGACGAGAGTTAATTTCGTGTCGGATATCTTGGATCGCCTGATTTGCATGAGTTTGCCAATATCGAGAGTCGATTCTTCCGCCTAGAGGTCTTGATGTGTTGAATGTCATTGTATCACGAGACTATGCATGTTTTCGATGATTTACTCTATTAAATAATCGGTATAACCGTAGCTTGAGTTGTCGAACTCAAGTAGCTATGCATGGGTGTCAATTAGATGAGATGAGTTTATTGTTCAAGACGAACAAGGTTTTAAGTGTGGGGTAAGTGATCTTGGGCACTATATGCCCGCGATACTCAAATGCTTCATTTCGTCTTTTTATCTATCGTTATTTGTACTTTCTCATGTAATTTGTAGTTAAAATGTGAATTTATACTAACCAACATGATTAGCGTTGTTTTTCAGTGGAAAATACAATTTAGGAAGCTAAGATGCATGTTGGGAGAAATCGGGAATGGACCGTGTCGAGCGTGGAAAAGGCCAAGGAAAGCAGAATTAAAGGGGAACTGCGATGGAGCCGTGTCACGCCGCCATCACAGATGCAGCCCGGCCCGGATGATTAAAATTAGTCAAAGTTCTTGAAGAAGGTCCACGTGTCGTGGCATGTTGGACCTAATTACCTCGGAACATGGAATTACAGCCAAGGGGTGCGTTGCTGGAGCCGTGGCACGTTGGCCAAGCCCCGTTGCACGCCGTGGCACGTTGGGCATAAATACTGAGGGCCGGATTCCCGTGAGGGTTTGCTGCTCGCCGTGTCACGTGAAGTGCTAAGGATGCACTGTGACACGCTGTTTTTATTATTCAGGTGGAAAAATTTCCACCAGTATAATTAGAACACTTAGGTTCATTTTTAATTATTCTGACTTAGTTGAGCAAGAACGTGGGTTACAGAAAGTTGAGGGGACGAAAACTAGGTTTTTCTATCTCTTTCCTTTATTTCAATTGCTTGTATGATTTACACTCATTTGATGATGTTTAATCCACAAACGGTGCGGCTAAATTCACTTCTCGGGCTGGTGTTACATTTGTAGTGAAATAATTATTGATCATTTTGGTTTTTCATCTTTTCTTCCATGGCTGTTCTATTAATTCTTGTTCTTACTGCATTAATGTGTGGCCAATGTTAATGTATATCTAAAAGTCCTAAGCTCAAAGAGAAAGAAATTGAAAGTTGTGAATTGATAGGATATGATCTTTTACTTAGTTTGGGAAAATTGAGAATTGATTTACCTCAGATAGAAATATACCAAAGTCGTATTAGTCAATACGACCTGCTTTGTATGGCTAGAACATGAATTTCTTTATCACGTAAATATGGTGAAGTGTTCATGATTCTTAAGTTGGGTTAAATACGAGAGTTTTAACCATAGGCACAATTCTTGACTAGCAACCTCGTCACGCCCGCCTCGGGGGTATGACAGCACTCCGTGCCCTAGGACCTCGCAACTACTAATCGGTGGGCCTAGGCAATATCTCGGTGCCTGGCTAGCTCTATCTCGGGGGTGTTCCCGGAAACAAAGGGTTGTTATAACGCTGTGTGGGGCCACAGCTTCCGGCCATCTCGGCCTATAGCCACCTCGTGCCTCGTAATAAAAGCTAACTCAGAACATACTCATAATCAGAACCTATGCGGGCCGACAAGGCCACCATGCTGTCTAGTCAATCGAGACTCAACAAACAAGAAATATCAAAAGCTACGTGACCGGCAAGGTCACCACTACCGCTGCTACGGCCCCACACGGCCAACAAAAAGCGTAAATACAAACAGCCTATAACAACGCACGGCCTCAGACGACCGACTTAACTGACCACAGGAGATAGTATATACAACTCCGCAAGCTCTCTATGAGTAACAATAGAAATGATCTGCATGTGCCACGACCTACCCATACCGTACAACAAAATGAAAAGAGCTACACCTCCGGGAAATCAAACTCCGGATGACAGTGAGCCGATGACTCAATAGCTGGATGGAATCACGAGGATCGCCCTCGTCTATGAGTACCAAGCAGTGTAATGCAAATTGCCCCACTAGGCATCACATCAGCTGTACCGAGTATGCAAAGCAATCAAAGCAATCAATACAACTGACAGGCAAATAACATACCAGCAATGTTAAATAGAAAGAGATAATCAACTGGAGAAGTTGCATGAACAAGTAATCATGCTTTTCGCATCGAGCAAAAGTGCAGGCGCACCTGTGAGACGCGACGGCCTCGCCTGCCTAGTAGCTAGTATATAGCACATAAATAGATATACAAGTAAAGGGGGCAAGAGCCAATACCAACCCCTATAAGTCGATGGCACCAAGCAAGCAACAATCTATATACCCCTACCCTCGGTCAAAAACCAGCCAAAAATAAGTCACTCCACTCACTTCTCACTCCTCGGAGCCTCTAATGGCCCCCCGGGTCCCGGCTCGGGCCTTGGCCTGATATAACCGTGCCTGAGTCCGGAGGACTCCCGTACGCGGTCCCGCAAATGTATAGGCCCGGTTCTAACACTCAACAGGCTACCCAAACAGCAGGAGGCTGCATCAAGCCCCCGGAACAAGTCAACAAAGGGAGACAACTGTAATGCCGATCGACAACATAGTGTGGGAAAGCTTCATCCCATCTTCGTCCAAGCTGGGGATGACATGCCACTCCTTGGAGTGACATAAACCCACCCGCCGTGTGCGACACGACACAACTCCAGGGGCAGCGAGGACGTCAATAAGGGGCCCTCACGCCATATCAAGTCTCAACAAACAAATAGCAAGCATGTAGTAATCGAAAAGGACTATCTCAAATCTCGATTTCTTATTCTGACTGGTTCCGTACTATACCGATTCTTTACTAATTATACTGATTCCAAATCTTTCTTTAACTGTTTGGCTAATTTGTAGCCGATACTATCTCGTCTGAATTAGTCTGTAGCCATAGTACTGGCTCGTCTATCTCGATTTTACTTTACTAACTTTTATTCCCGAAAATTCGTTTCTTTATTCTACAACTTGCTCGCTAATCATACAATAGGCTATATCAACCCGAATGCTAACTCGCCCTTTGGCGCATGCTTCTCTATCTTTCTGACTCAACAATGCTACGGTAACGCAAATCAGAATTTACTAGACTTACTTACTCAACATTCAACTCCGAGAACTCAATACGGAGTTTAATATGATTCATAAAGCTAAGGCTTACTAACTTGCCGAAGAACAACTTCACATACCTTAACCTCGAGTTATCCGACCGTCGGACGAGGCTCGGTCACATTCGCTATTTCTCCCAACCGCATTCATACACGTCACTTAGTGCTAAATACAACTCTATTCAAGGATGATGTCACTTTCGATATAATTATAGCTCAAACTTAGCTTATCGAAAGACGGTCGAAAACTTGCTATTTTTCGTAAGTCTAGAAGGGAGAAGTATACTTACGGCTAGGAGCACATAGACACTAGTTTGGAGCAATTCTACTTACCTTAGTCCGGTAGCTCGACGATTCGTCTGGGCCATATTTCGCGAAACAAACTATAGAATGCTCCCTCGGCCGCTAAATACCCTGGGCATTCGAGGTTAATTTGAGTTTTGACTATGTTTGGCAGCGTAATCGCATTCGCTATATATTAACTCTTTCGCTCTCGTTTTCTACGAATTCTTGAAATTATATGGATAATGACCAATTAAAACCGAAGTGGGGCTTTTTATATAGCTTTGGCTCGGGACAGTCTAACGTGCAACGGAGCCAACACGGTGGCTTCGCCCGTGACACGGCGCCATCGCAGGGCTCGCCCGGCTCCTTCCGCGGTGGTCCGACAGGATTTCGTCCGATTTTCCCCCGGTTTTTCCTAGCACGTATGGCTTTCAAATATGCTTAACCAAAGCACGAATAGGCCATCTAAAAGTCAGGGAATCTTTACGGGGTGTAACATTTTCCCCTAAGAGCATTCGCCCTCAATGGAAACTCATATCTAGAGGACTTCTCAACTTATCTTGACTTACTACTTAGAAAATTTTCGGCAGAGTTTCCCGTAATATGGACTATTTCAAAACCTGAAACACGCAAAAGTCCAATACGTACTCCACACAATACTTTAAAGTTCACTTGATAGCTAAACATCAATCTTTCTCATTTCATACATATACAACTATAAGGTACCGCATAAATAATAATACATGGACATACCGTCGCCCGACTAGGCTCGAATAAGTGAGATATCTAGCTTTCATATCTTCCTCGCCCATGTCATTTCCTCTCTGCCTCGGCACGCCACAATACTTCTGACGTAACTTAATATCTTTAGTTCTCAATCTCAAGGACCCGTCTGGCTTCAGATAGCTACCGGAACCTCTTTATAGGCCAACTCTTCCGTAACCTCGGGATATCTCCGATCGACCGCTCTTGACGGGTTCTCTGGGCATTTCTTAGCATGATACATTAAAGACCGGATGAATGTATTTCCCACTCGAGGCAAGTTCAACTCATATGCCAGTCGGGCCTATTCTTCGACGAATCTCGATATGGCCCGACCAAATCTTGACCGAGCTTACCTTTCTTGCCGAATCTCACCTTTCATCGGAGACACTTTCAAAAATACCCAGTCATTCACACCAAACCTGTGTTCGCGCCGTACATCTCGCATATGATTTCGGGCGACTCGTGCACACAGCGCTCGAGCAAGCTTTACTTTCTCCTCTCGATCGAACAATGTCTGGCCCAATCAACGCCGATTCTCCTATTTCAAAACCAGCCAAGCCGGCGATCTGCATTTTCGCCTGTATAATGCCTCGAAAGGGGCCATCTGAATAGCCGAGTTATAGCCGTTATTATAAGAAACTCGATTAGGGGCAATTGCTCATCCCCACGCCACTGGGTAATCAGCACACACGCCAATAGATGTTTTCACGCTTAATAAAAGGTCACCGTCAATTCAGCTCAGAGGTAGAATGCAAGGGTACTTCACCAATCTGCAATTCTGCAATTTCTAGCTCGATCGCTAAAATTAAAGCAAATCATGTTCCTTCCTGCTCAAATAATGGAGCATACACCTATGCAATTCCACTATTCCTCTGGATAAGGTGCATGCAATCAACATACCCTGCCGGTAAAAGGAAAGTTCTCACTCACAAGAAAGAAAAACATTGATTCTTCAATCGAAAATACTATCACCAACATAGAGTCATGTTCTATGTTCAAAGTACTGTGGTATCCTCACATTAAAATCATATTTACCGCTTCCCATTTTAGAGGCACATTTATGCACCCGAGTCAAACCGCCCGGCTTCGATGTTCTCGTTTACTTGTTGGCCTAGACACCGGCTACAAATTCAGCAATTTCTCTTTTCATACCTGGCCACCAGTAGTTTTCTTTGGTATCATGATACATCTTTGTCGCACCGGGGTGGAGGGAATAGCTGCCAATGTACCTCGTTCACCCACGGTGGAGGCCTCGAAACATCTCGGGAACACATAGAAGTCTTTACAATGCACCACTTCATCCTCTCGTTACCCGGAAATATGGCGTTTCCCCTCGCGGGAATATAATCTTAAGCCGGACTAGATCAGATCCTCATATTGCCGTTCCTTTACTTTCACAACTAAGGATGACACGGCGGTGTTCTCAACTACCGTCTATTGTCCTCTCGTTCGCGTTACACGATCGGCTAGGCTAGCTAACCGATGTATCTCCTCGACCACCCTGCCGCCGGGCTGCAAATATGCCAAACTCCCCATGGACTTACGACTGAGACGATCTGTTACAACATTGGCTCTTCCTGTGTGGTACAGAATATCCACGCCGTAATCTTAGCAATTCCAACCAGCGATATTGTCGTAGATTCAACTCCCTCTCGAGTGAAGATATACCGTAAGCTTCTTGTGATCTATGAAAATATTCACATGACACCATACAAATAATGGCTCCCACATTTTCGCGTGGATCACTGGCAAGCAACTCCGTGTCATGGGTAGGGGTGAAGCTCGTGTTTCCTCGGGCCAACTGGGAGCATATGCAATTACTTTACCATGCCGCATCAACCACAACCCAACCCGACGCCCGATGCATCGTAATATATCGAAAAACCTTCTGTACCTTCCGGCAATCCTAACACTGGGGCGGAGGTCAATCTGTCTTTCAATTCCTGGAAGCTTCGCCGCATGCCTTATCCACGTAAACTTGCCGTTTCGCGGGGCCGGGCTTGGTCGAGGTGCCGCTATAGTAGAGAATCACTAACCAACCTCCTCAATACCCTCGCTAATCCCGCAGCTACGGACTTCGGGCCGGAGGGTAGGCCTAGGCCATGATTTGACTGCTTCTATTTTCTGCGTATCAACCTCGTATACCAAGATCCGAATAATAATGTGCCCTAAGAAGGCTAACTGAAGGTTTAATTCAACTTGGAAAATTTAGCATATAACCGGCGTCCTCGAGGATCTCGGGAGCACCGTCGTTAAATGAGTCCTGGACTGCCAGAGCGAGAATACCCAGAATGTCATCAATAAATACTATCAAAAACAAATCCAGATATGGTTCGAAAATAATGCTTCATCGTGTCCATGAATATTGCTGGGGCATTCGCAACCCAAAGGGACATAACTAAGAATTCAAAGTGTCCATATCGGGTCCCGAACGCCATTTGTAGGAATATCTCTTTCACGTACTGAATTGATGATACATCCGACCGCAAGTCAATCTTAGAGAAGTAATTCCGGCTCCCGTAATCGATCAAATAAATCATCTATTCTCGGGAAGCGTGAAACTTGTTCTTCACTAGAACTTTGTTCAACCGCTCATAATCTATGCACATACTGAGTGAGCCATCTTTCTTCCTCTCAAATAGAACTGGCGCACCCCATGGTGAAGTACTCGCCCGGGATGAAACTCTTTTGTCTAACAAATCTTTCAATTGCCCTTTAATTCTCTTGAGCTCAAGTAGAGCTGATACGATAGGGAGGAATTGATATCTACTGCATTGCAGCAGAACTCATTGCACATCTATTCCTTCGGGGAATACCAGGTAACTCATCTGAAACACATCAAACTCGGCTCACCACCGAGATAGACTCGGGGAGTGTCTGAGATTCTCGCCTCAACATCCTAAACTCGAATTAGGTGGTAAATACATCCTCAGTTATCAATATCCTCGCCCGAAGGTAGGAAATAAACCTACATTTTGGAGTCACATGCCGCCACCTCCGCACCGCTCCTGAAAGTGGAATTGGCCAGTCTTTGGTCCAACATTCAACATTGGCATAGCACCCAAGACTCACAATCCATACCCATTATGGCATCGAAGTCTATCATTTCTAGCTTGACCAGATCTACCAGAAGTTTGGCGGTGTCGAAGAACCTTCTACCGTACACCCTCGGTATATTCTCGCTAGCTACACAGAGTCACTGACGGCGTGGATACCGGTGTATTGGCCAGAATAATTCGGTGCAATATTGGAATCCTATGCGCTACAACTAGGGTAATATATGATGAGTGGATCCTCGGATCTAATCAACAAGAGCAAGGTGGCATGAACAAACATGGTCATCGCATTCGCATTACATCCGGAGACGCCTCTGAATCATGTCTCCCTGGTAGTGCATAAGTACGGTTTGAGCCCGTACCTGAACCTGAGGCTCGATCTACCTCGGCCTTGGCCTCGCCGAGCCCGAGGGCCTACGCCCGCCGAGGCTGCCGGGAGCTCGTGGCCCCGCGGATCCCCTACTCGACCGTCTCACCCCCGACCTCGGTCGGACACCAACTGGTGCCCCTCCTGCCGGCAAATATAACACCCTGAGGAGCCATATTTACAAGCTCCTAGGTGTGTCGATTGCACAAGGGCAAAGGGTGAGGGTGAAAATTCGCTTCCGCCCTCCCCTTCTCTCGCCGTGGGGAATCTACTATTCGAACCGCCACCGGGTTCGACCGCTCTCCACGAGCATATCTTACCTCAGCCGCTGCCGCTGTGTGGAGGTGGGGGGTTCAGGGGGCCTGTCTAATAATCGTGGCCCGGGTCCTCTAAACTTCCCTTTGCATCTCGCCCGATCGCCCGCGGCGTTGTTCCCGGGCCGGCTCATCTACTACTAAGCAAGCCGCCGTTCTTAAGACCCTCAATGGTCCGAGCAAAGGCCCGTAATCGGGCAATATCCATATCCTTCCTCGTAACGTCGCCGTCATGCATGCCTCAGTTTATTCCGATTCGCACTCCATAATAATTTTGTGAAGTCTCGCTAGCATAGTATCAACAAATGTCAAGCATAACGTGGCTAAGGAGTCAAACTGCAAAGCATACTCGCGTACACTCGCCCCGATCTAGATGCATCCATCCGGGCCTGCCGGATCTCTCGTGGCAAGTAATGGTTCAGGGAAGGCCTCCGAGAAGCTGGGTCCAGTCGGAGGGGCACATCTCTCTGTCTCTAGACCTTCCCCAACTCGCATCAATATAGCTATATCCCGTAACCGAAACACCTACACCTCAATGTACTCCGAAGGGGTCACATGCATAACTCGGAATATCTCTGCATTTGGATTCTAGAGCCCTGAGGGTCCTCTGCCTGACTGACCAGAAACGCGGGGACCCGCCAAAAATTCCCCGACCCTCGAACTGCCTCGACTCAATTCGAAGACTCTCGCCGCATGTGTGGCGCCGATTGGCGCCGTCTCGGCCCTCATCTGTGCCAACATAACTACATGCGCTACGAACCTCCTGATCTGGATAGCGAAGGCACATGAGCTATCGGGGGCGGTGTAGTGCCCAACCTCTCGATGTAAGGGGACTGCTGAGATGGCCGTGATGAAGCTCTATGTCGCCGTATCAGCCGAGCCCCGTTCGAATCTCGAGGCATCCCGCTGGTGCCTTCTCCCCGTCGTTGTGCCCAATCTTGTCTGTGGCAGGGTGTCGTCTAATCCGCCATTCTTATCTCGTAGACAATGAATATGATAAGTTTTAGGACTCAACCCTATACCGTACCGCTCTATGTGCACGACCGACCGAGAAAGAAGAGTAACCATCCTATCATGCCTTGCAGCCTCGCCATAGTATGTGGTGCACAACACATCCAAAGATAAGACTCTACTTAGCACGGCTTGCGCATCCCGGGACACGACCTACTCGATACCAAGTTTGTCACGCCCGCCCGGGGGTAAGGATCGGCACTCCGGTGCCCTAGAAGTACCTCGAACTACTAATCCCAGTGGCCTAGGCACATCTTGTGCCCGGCTAGCTCTATCTCAGGTTCCTGAAACAAAGGGCTATATAACGGCTGTAAACACAGCCTCCGGCCATCTGGCCTATAGCCACCTGCCTCGTGCATAACAGTTCGCCTAACCAGAAACATACTCATAATCGTAACTCATGCGGCCAGAAGGCCACCAAGGCTGCCTAGTCAACTTAGACTCAACAACAGAAATACTGAAAAGTTACGTGACCGGCAAGGTCACCACTATCAAAGTTGCCACGGCCCCACACTGCCAACATAAAAGAAGAAATACTAAACAGCTAAACAACCTAATGCACATGACGGCCAATCGACCAATGTATGTATAGTATATACACCCGCAAGCTCTCTATGAGTAACAGCTGAAAATGATCGGGACAAAATTCTGACCACCCATACCGTACTAAATAAAAAGGAAAAGAGCTACACTCTGGAAATCGTACTCCGGATGATAGAGCCGATGACTCAATAGTCGGGTCGGGAATCACGAGGATCGCCTCCTCGTCTATGAAGTACCTGCAGGAAAGTAATGCAAGCCGCCATTGGGCGCGCACGCTGGTATTGAGTATGCAGCAAATGCAAAGCAACTAATACAACTGAATATAAATAAACATAACTAGCAATGCTAAATAGAAAGAGTTAACTGAATCTGAGGAAGCCGGTATGAATCAATCATGCTTTCGTAATCGATATGCGTAGGCGCACCAGACGCGATGGCTCGCTGTCTAGTAGCTAGTATATAGCACATAAATAGATATACAAGTACCAAGCAAGAGCCAATACCAACTCCCCATAAGCCTCCGATGGCACCAAGCAAGCAAACAATCTATATACCTTACCCTGTCAAACCAGCTAAAAATAAGTCACCCACTCCACCGCTCACTGAGCCTCTGGCCCCTGGGTCTCCGGCTCGGGCCTTGGCCTCCGATATAAGTAACCGTGTCCGAAACCGAGGACTCGTACAAAGGTTCGCAACGTATAGGGTCCGGTTCTCTAACACTGATGTGGCTACCAAACAGCAGGCCGTACCGCTCCCCTGGAACAAGTCAACAGGGAGACAACTGTAATGCTGATCAGACTGGGTTATGGGGAAAGATTCATCCCATCTTCGCCCAAGCCGGGACGCGCATGCCACCTCGGAGTGACGCAAACCCACCCGCTCATTGGGGACACGACACAACTCAGGCAGCGAGGACGCTCAATAAGGGGCCTCACGCCACATCAAGTTCAACAAACAAATAGCACATATAAATAGCAAGCAGTATAACTGAAAAGGACTATCCGAACTGATTCTCTTATTCGATCTATTTCCGTACTATACCGATTCTTTACTAATTATACCGATTCAAATCTTTCTTTAACTGTTTTCTAACCTGTAGCCAGGATACTATCTGTCTGAAAGGCTAGTCCGTAGCCATAACACGTCTGTCTATCTGATTTTTACTTTACTAACTTTTTATTCAAAATCTGCTTTTTATTCTACAACATGCTCGCTAATCATACAATAGCTATACTGAATCTAGAATGCTAACTCGCCGTTTGGTGCATGCTTTCATCTTTCGGACTGAATACGTTACGACAACGCAAATCAGAATTTACTAGACTTACTCAACATTCAACTCCGAGAACTCAATTACGGAGTTTACTATGATTCATGTAGCTAAGGATTACTAATCTCTGCCGAAGAACAACTTCATACCTTAACCTCGAGTTATCCGACTGTCGGACGAGGCTCGGTCAGTACTCCCTCTATTTCTCCCAACCGCATTATACACGCGCCAATTAGTGCTAAATACAACTCTATTCTCAAGGACAACGCCACTTTTGATATAATTATAGCCTAAACTTAGGCTTATCGAAAGACAGTCGAAAACTTGCCATATTACTACTTGTTCGACCACGTGCACTTGCGTGTAGTCATCCAAATTGACGGCAACATAGTACACCGATCTTAGACATCTTGTGACTCCTCACTTTTAGTGATGCTCCTCTCTCGTATTATCAATGCAAAACATGGAACATAATAAGTAAGGCACACTAACACTCACAAATGATGTATCATACATATTTTACATTCCATGAGCTTTCCTTTCATGTATATTTAGACTACTTGTTTCAAAGAGATTAAGATCACTAGGATTTTCTTGGTTGTATGTCGGCTAAGGGACGGGTAGGAATTATTTATTTGGATAGTGACTGCCAATCCTATGCACTTTAAAGATATTTTTCATCTTTCTTGTCCACCACTTTCTCCTTTACTGTTCACCATTCACTCTACTCACCCTTTTTCTTTTCTAATGCCCCTTTTTTCACTACTTGGCCGCTAGTTTCGTTTATAGAATCAATAAGAATATTCACACTAAAACTCTTTTCTTTCATTGTCTCCCAGAAGTGCGAAGAACATATTGTGTGGGCACCCTTATTCGTACTTTCTCTTCTTACTATCCAATAATTCTTCTTTCCCTTCCCCCGTCATTGATAAAATTGTGACTTTAAGTCTCAAAGCACCTAAAAATATATATTTGGATCAACTATTCTGGAGGTAACACGACAAAAGGGAATAGGCTACTTTTGTGGCTATGAAAAGAATAAGGCTTATGGGTCAAGGGGCTTAACAAGGAAAATGTTCAGGAAGGTAAAACAAACATGGAAAACATGGATTTTTAAAGGAACGCCTTAATCATATCTTGACTTTAACAAACAAAACCCATCCTATATACACTAAGGCGAGTTATAGATGCTACATTTTGTACAAAACACAACAATTAAGCTCATCTCTCATGGAATCAAGAATCTAGTTGGTTTCCTTTAGCTACACATTCATACAATCATATTGAATGATATTTTTCATTATTAAGCCCCAAGAGTATCTAGAGTCGCTAAAGAAATTTATGTGTTCTCTTATGGAATTCTCACTTATGTAATTAAGATGACCACTTCATTTACTCTAGTGTAGCTTCTAAGTGGAATGTCAAAGAGCACACAAGTGGGTGATGTCCCACTAATCCTAAAAATTTAAAATAAAGTGGATAATTTCTCCTAAGACTACCGTCATCCATCCATCATCGGAAGCGTCACTACTCTATGATGACACAAAAAAATTGATTTTAAAATTAAAACAACGAACAAACTATTAGAGACGAACAAATAATAACAAAACATAACAAGGAATCATCGATGTTCAAAGTCATCACCATTGATCACTGAAATAATATAGGTCCTGTGATACGCTTTACAACTTAAATTAATCGTGTTGTCTAAGTTATCTAATTCATTTTCATGTGATTTTATATAAAGTGAAGATAAGTGCTAACCAACATGATTAGCTTTGTTTGTAGGTTTTTGATGACTTTTGAGGAGCTAAATCATGAGTTGGTGAAGTAGAGGCTTGGAGACGGAAAAAACACGCAAACGTCGGCAAAGAGGAGGCCTTCAAATAGCCCACTCCGCGCTGCTGCACGGCCACGGCAGGCAAAAGTTGCCCAAGACAGCTCCCCGCCGCTGCTGCAACGTACACGCAAGCAGGTGGCACCGCGACCAAGCCTATGTAATCGCTGCCCTGGCAGCGTGCCACGCTGCTAACGCGGCAGGGTGCTGCCAGGTCGTAGTTTCGGGGCGATTTCCAGAAAGCCTCCTCGCTGCCGGGCCGCCGTGTCACGAGGCAATGCTCCGCGTTACACCAAGTGACACGCTGCTTGTTATTCCGGACAAATTTCTACTATTATAAATAGCACACTTAGTTATTTTCACATACTCTGACTTGGTGGAGCAAGAAATTGGGTTACAGGCAGTTTTGAGGACGAAATTCTTAGGGTTTTTCTCTATCTCTTTCTTCTTCTTCCTTTCAATTATTTGTATGATTAACACTTGTTTAATGATGTTTAATCCACAAATGAGTGGCTAATTCTCCTTCTTGCCGAGGTTATGAACTTTGTATTGAATTGTACTATTGATTGCTGGTTTATTTTCTTTCTTCCATGGTTGTTCTATTTAATTCTTGTTCTTACTACATTAATGTCCGTCAATGTTACTGTAAATCCAAAAAGTCTCGTTTCACCCGAGAGGGCAAGAAATTGGAAAGTTGTGAATTAATAGATATGATCTTTTCTTGGTTTGGGAAAATTGGGAATTGATTTACCTTCGGGATAGAAATATACCGAAAGTCGTATTAGTCATGTGTGGAACCGGTTTTGTATAGCTAGAACTTGGAATTCCTTCTATCACGAAATGTAGGCTTCGGAAGGTTCATGATTCTTAAGTTGGGTTAAATAATGAGTTTTAATCCATAGGCATTAGTTCCGACTAGCAACCGGAGGAAAAGATAAACCACGTATATTGATAGTTCGTTTCTTCACATGTTCTTTGTAGCCTCAGCATGCTCTTATCCATAGTTAAGACTCAATTGTATAGATAGTTTAGTTTAGTATAAAAAGATATCTTCCAAAATACAAAAACTTTTCTTACACCGTTGTCTTCATTATTAGAGTTTTAGTAAATTAACACTTGAAAAGGTTTTACCCCGTAGTCCAGTCCTTGGGTGGGGTTCGACATTCCGGTTCCTTAAAAGAGCCACTATATTACTTGTACGACCCGCATTCTGCGAGCTCATCAAGTTTTTTACGCCATTGCTCTGGGACTGGCAATCGGTAAAAATTTTTCTTAAGTGTTAGCACGAATTCTATACAAGCGTTGACAACGTTTTTTAATTTTATTTTTATTTTTAAAAGAAAAAAATATTTTTATTGCTTTTTGGATACCCTTTTTGACATGACATCTTGGAACATAAATGGTTTAGATGGTGAATACTCATACTTTGATGAGTCTTGTCTCGACTTCGGAGGACACCACTTGTAAGTACACTATAACACGTGTAACATATGTGGTGGGCAAGATGGCCATTGGGATGGCTGTCCGAAGGCATACTCCCTTCCCGAACCCCTACTATGATCCTTCTGTTGTTGTTGCTGAATATAGGGCATGATGAAAATGAGGACTTGGGACGCCAAGCTCGAGCCAGTGCATATGCTAAAGCGTATGCTTGAGCAAACAAGCAACGAGGGAGGTGATGGAAGAAATGAATTCAGCTAGCAGAGAATGGAGAAGCTCTAGAAAGGATGAGCTTTAAATTCACGGAGATGATTGCTGAGGCTGAAGCTTGTGACGAATTGCAGGTAACAGCTGTAGGCGATATTCAAGAGGAACTACAAGAGGAAGACAAGGGTGAATTGTCAAATGAAGCCCGATATTTAGAACCTCTTGAGTGTCCCCGTGAGGAGCTCATACTTGTAGAAAATCCATTCAGGGGAGAAGAGATAGAGACCACCATTTGCAAATACTGAGAGATAGATGTTGATGGGGAGAGGTATACGAGTAAGGGGGTCAATTGCATGACAGCTTAAAACCAAGGGTGCATCGACCTCACCGAAGCATTTCTCTACCTTGAGTTTGGTGGACGACATTGAAATAGAGTCTTCCAAGCTTGTAGAGAAATGTCTGTAGGAGGACCAAGCCCCGTACATTTTGAAATTTGCTGATTATAATGGAAAAAATGACTTCACTTACTTAAGGACCAATAAACATCAAAGGCGACACTCATTGCTTGGTCCTCAATATTTCACCACCACCCGGGAGAGCATAAAAGAAAATTAGAGAAGAAATTAGGGTGAGATTCATATCCTCAAGGTGGAGGAAAAAGTGGTGAAACCTAATGCGTCGTGCCGCGACGTAAAATTAGGCGCCGTTGGGTAACTCCAAGGGTACCGCGGGTACCATTTACTTTTGCATTTGTATTGATTTTATTTATTCTTCATCTTTTGTTGTTTTTGGTGTGAGTTAAGCACAGATGGAGGGGAAGTCTGAAAGTACCCTTGGAGGAAGCCAACAAGCGTGGAAGAGAAAAAGTGTGGGGTTGAACACCCACTTGTGCAAATTTGAACGAAAGCTACGTTATTAGCTAGGCCTAAAGGCCTCAGGGAGTAATTCTCACCCTTTTTAATTATTAATTTGATGCTATGAGGACATAGCATGATTTAAGTGTGGGGTAAGGGAAATTTCACAGAAATTTCAAAATTGTGCTTAATGAAGTGTTGGTGAATGTAATGCTTGTTTGAAAAATGAGAAAATTTGAAAATCTTTTGTGAGTCAAGCATGAATTATCACCTGTTGGTTTTTCTTTTGGGTTCTTTTCCGATGGGGCTCAAGAATAAATTTTTATTTTTATTTTTTATTTTTTATTTTTTTATTTTTTTATTTGTCTGTATATAATGTTTTTAGTCAAAGTTAGGGACTGTTTCCGACGATGGATGGATGACGACCGTCTTGAGGAAAATTAGTCAATAGGTTTTTGTTTCTTTTTTGTAAACTCATAGCTAATTGATGCTTGATATTCGTGTTATGTGCTATATATGATTGTAAGATGCAAGTATATGTAGTGTTGAAGCATACAAGTTTATAACTTTGTTTGAGACACTTAGGCTCTTGCATTTGACTCGATATGATTGAAGCTTAATTTTAAATTCTTGTGATTAGCTAAGTAAGAGTCTGCGGAATGTGTCTTGAATTGAGCATGTGCAATGAGTGTAAGGTTTTTGAGTATTCTGTGTTATTGTGGAATGTCTAGAACTTGCCTGGT
>JACEIK010007949.1:0-63369 GCA_018107945.1 Datura stramonium
GTTTGCATTCTGATACAGCGGGACAAATTGATAGCCTACGCCTCAGACAGCTCAAGGTTCATAAGAAGAATTATTCAACTCATGACTTGGAGCTTGCAGCGGTAGTGTTTGCATTGAAAATATGGAGACATTACCTATACGGGGCTCATATTGATGTTTTCACCGATCACAAGATCCTTTAGTATGTATTCTGTCAGAAGGACCTGAATCTTCATCAAAGAAGGTGGTTAGAGCTCCTGAAGGATTATGACATAAGCGTGCTATATCACCCGGGGCAAAGCCAATGTGGTGGTTGATTCCCTAAGCAGAGTGTCTATGGGTAGCATGACTCATAGGAAGGCAAAAAAGAGTTGGTGAAGGATATTCACAGACTAGCTCGGTTAGGGCTGCATTTGGTTGACTCAGCTGAGGGTGGAATGGTGATGCAAAGCGGGTCAGACTCTTATTTGGTTGTTGAAGTTAAGTCCAAACAGGATGAAGATCCCATTCTACTTAAACTCAAGGAAACAGTTCTCAGGAAGGAGGTTGAGGCTTTCTCCAAAGGGGGAGATGGTGTGCTCCATTATCAGGGCAGATTGTGCGTACCGAACGTTGGTGACTTGAGACAGCAAATATTGGCTAAAGCAAAAAGCTCGAGATACTCCATCCACCCCGGTGCTACTAAAATGTACCATGATTTGCAGGATATTTACTGGTGGACTGACATGAAGAGAGACATCACTGAATTCGTAGCTAAGTGCTCGAACTGCCAACTAGTCAAGGTAGAGCATTAAAGACCGGGAGGTATGACCCAAGATATCAGCATACCCACATGGAAGTGGGAAGAAGTAAATGTGGACTTTATTACGGGTCTACCTCGAACTCATCGACAACATGATTCCATCTAGGTAGTAGTAGACCGGATGATGAAGTCAGCACATTTCCTCCCAATTAAAACTACAGAATTCTGAGGTGAATTGGCAAAGTAGCCTATGAGCTGGACTTACCTTCAGTGTTGTCTTCTGTGCACTCAGTATTCCATGTGTCACTATTGAAGAAATGTATTGGTGATCAAATTTCAATTGTTCCATTAGACAGTTTAGAAATAAAGGATAGCCTCTCATACGAGGAGGTCCCAGTCTAGACCTTGATCGTCAGGTTCGTAAGTTGAGGAACAAGGAGGTAGCTTTAGGTCTTATGGAGAAATCAGTTGTTGAGAGAGCTACGTGGGAAGCCGAAGCGGATATGATGGCTAAATACCCACACTTATTTCCTAGCGGCTCTGTTACAACTTAAGATATCAGTGTTGCCCTAGAACTCTATATATTTTTCATGTTCAGTTCATGTGTTCAAGTTTCTTTTATGTATATGGATAATTGTATGAGTAGTGAATTCAGCTCAACTATGTAATTTGAATCAGAGGTAGTCATTTTGTCAGTTTTTTGTTTAAATGATCAGTATTTGAATATGATAATTGCATCTCTCTACTTTTCTATGTGTTTTCCAACATTCAAGGATGAGTGTTCCAAAGGGGGATATATTGTTATACCCCAGAATCCCAAAGATCAGATCTGAGAGTTAAAATGGCGAAAAACTCAAAACTAGCATTAGGTATCAATACGAGTCGTGAGGTGACCCATGAGAGCAGCGCACGAGTCGTGATTTGACTCGTGGGAAGGCCAGGTGAGGAGTTTGGAAACTTGAGAAATGAGGTCCCCACGGGCATGACCACGACTCATGGTCAGGCCCCACGAGTCGTTAGGTCAGTCGTGGGGTGGGTGAGTAAGAAAAGAGAAGGGAGGGAGGCAGTGTACTTGATGGGAGGCCCCAATGAGCCGTGGTCAATCCCCACGATTTGTGGGGTGAGTCAAGAATAAGCAAGGAAGAATATATCTGAGGCTAAGGAAGTGTACATCACGGAAGGTGACCACTAGTCGTGGTCACCTACAACAAGTCGTTAAGTCATCCGTGACGAGCCCAGGAGACTTGAGAGGCAGTGTACTTCAAGGATCAGAAAATGAGTCGTTGTTAGAGGAGACGATTCGTTAGGTCAGTCGTTAGGACCACCTGACAGTTATTTCCTGCGAATTTCCTAAGGGTGCTTCGGTAATTTCTTAACCTCCTAGATCCTAAACTAAGTCATTTTGGGTTATTTTGAGGGGATTTAGAGGGGAAAAATGATTTCCTCTTCATTTCCACTCATCTTCAGAAAATATACCGTAAGCTTTCCTCTCAAGAAGCTCTCAAAAAAGACTAGGGTTTTCCTCCATTGCAGCAGTCCAAGCTTCATTCACCAAGGAAATTCTAACTCAGTTATGTGGGAGTTCAACCAGAGGATAGTTCTTCCCTTGTGTCCCCCAAAACCCTTCTCTAGTTTCTCTATAAATACTAGCCGTAAGCTTTTGAGTGTGAAGAGAATATATGTAAATTATCTTTGAATTCACCTAGAATGATATCCATGATTATTTTAGACACGATTTCCATCAGTTCATGATTAAATTGATGTTATTCCCGAAAAAGTGAATTCTAGCCCTGCAAATTTTTGAAGGTAAAGAAATTCTTGGTAATGCTTCGTTCAATCCATGATGAATTATTATGTTATATTAATTATGGATTTTCCACCAGTTAGTGACAGTATGGATGCTTATCCTTGTACATTGAGTTTAGCCCTAGTCCATGAGAGTAGAAAAGACTAGAATGTTGCTAAAGTGATTAACCTTGAAATTTTCTTGATTATATTAGTGTGGTGAATTCCCATATTATTTTATATGTTTATTTCTCAGTTAGATACATGGTTTCCTAGATTTATCTAAAATGTGAAAATACTCAGTGTCAGTCATAAAAGTCAACTGATCAGTTTGACTATAGAATTTCTCGAGGTGTTAGTATTACCTCCCAATAGCAGAATCAGATTCAGAATTCAGTGTGTTGGTCCAATAGGCGGTCATGAAACCTTAGATATATTTCTTTGATTAGCCTTAGGACCCCATTTTCAGATTATAATTTGTTCTTAGAAGGTTACAACGCTTCTAGATAAGCAGTTGTGATCGGTCTTAGAACCCAGTTTTAGAATCTGGTCTGATAAGACTCTCAGGTTGCTTAATAATATGTATACCTGACTAGTATTGGGCCCCATTTTCAGCTATCAGCTTAGTATTCAGTCTGAGATTATCCAGTGGGAGAAGGACTTAGCACAAGGCGGACCGGGGTTCCAGCGCACCCAGGTTCCCAAAACTATGTTTCCAGTGTAGGTTATAGTATTCATTGGCCTTATTGGTCCCAGATTTTTGTGATCACCTTGTTCATGCCTTTATACCTTGGAAAGGTATATTGGGTCCTACCAGTGGGGTGTATACATCAGACTCCACGTCTAGCTCATGTGGTTATATATCGGTTATAGACTCTCTAACTAGTTAGTTCAGTCTAGTCTCATTCCAGTTCAATTCAGATCAATATTCCAAACTTAGAACATGCTTTGACCATTAGACAGGGTCTTCTAAACCACCTCAGTATTTCGGTTATTCGGATCAGTAGCGTTAGTTGGTCATTGCATGTCTTTGAGTTTAGCATTTTGTCTTATTTTTTATTCTATTGTGTTATGTTCCTCTCACTTACTCAGTACATTCAAAGTACTAATCCATACTTTTATGTTGTATCATTTTATGATACATCTGCAGGATCTCAATCTTAGCCTCGTTAGCCGACTGCTTATCGAAGACCTCAACTTTACCACTTGGTGAGTCTTGATCCTTCGAGGACGGAGATATTTTCATTTCAGTTACATTTTCATTTCCTTCTATTTAGATTTGGAGTTAGCTGGGGGCTTGTCCCAGCAACTCATCAGTCATAGTGGCTTTCGGACTCAGATTGGTATTTCAGACTTCAGTGTTGTTTTAATATTTTCAAACACTATGAATCAGCTTTATTTCTTTCATGTATTTATATTTTTGCTTTAAACTTTTGCTGTATGTATTCTATATTACTCAGAATGCTAGTGTATAATAGACCAGGGGTTGACTTGGGGTCCATGTGACTTCAAGTACCGTGTTTCGTCCAGGATGTAAACTTTGAGCGTGACAACTTAGTACATTCAAAGTACTGGTGCATACTTTCTATGTTGTATCATATCATGATATAGGCGCAGTGTATCAGTCCCAGCATCGTTAGTAGTTCTCTCAGACAAAATCAGCAGCAAAATTTTATGAGTACTTATCTTTTAAGGATGATATTTATTTTTAGTTAGTTACTTTCAGTTAGACTTTAGACTTAGCTGGGGGTTTGTCCCAGCAACTCATCATAGAGTAGATGGCTTCCAAATATAGACATAGCTTTTCAGTATTGTATTTCAGATGTATGGACTCTTATTAAATCAGTTTTTCTTTAATGATTTTATTTATTTAAAGCTTCTGCTTATGTTTACTCAGTTTCCAGTGTAATGATAGACCATGGGTTGGCTTGGGGTCATTTGTGGTACCAAGTACTGTGTCTCGTCTAGATTATAAACTCGGGTCATGACAGAATTCGAAAGGAGAATTACTAGGGTGGAATGAAGAATAGGGGAATGTGTGCTTGTATTTGTTGTAAATTAAAGATACGATTCGTGTGTGAGATAGAAATATACCTACAACGCCGCATTAGGTTGAAAAAGGAAACAAATGCTTCAATACCTAAGGTGAATTTTTGCATCATCATTCTATAATTATAGTTGCAAAAGTCATTTTAGGCAACCTGCAAGAGGTTCAGAAGACCATAGTTAGGCCTTAATTCCTAATAACCATCAACCAGATAGAGAACTTAGCTGAAGCCAAATATATGTTGTACATGATTACATCCCATGCTAAGAGCTTAGAATTGATCTTAGGCGTATTTATATGACCAAACTCCATATTTTCAATCATACGGGAGCCTAGTTAAGGATAATACTGATGTATTTGTGTAGGTTTTGGGTTAATTATGTTTTCAGACTAATAAATGCAATGTGCCTATTTGCAGGTGGATGAGACAATAAAGTCAGCGTGATGTGGCGGATGATACTCGGAGTTGAAGTATGGAAATTTTGGAGAGCTTAAAAAATGATTGGGGAATTCACTTTCATGTCACGTTAGGGATTTTTCACGTTGAACAACGTGCCACAGTTCCTGGGTAGAAGAAGAAATTTATTAAATTTTGAAGGCACGAAACAGTGAGGGTCTGCGTTAGGTCCGTGTCAGGGAGAAGATGTGACGCGTTAAGCTCTGTGATACGGAGCTTATTATCTCAAAAAGTCCAGAGTTCCAATGAAGGTCCGTGTCACAAAGGAAAACTAGCGCGTTTAGCTCCGTGTCACAGAGAAATGGCTTCTAGGTTTTTCCAAACTTCCAGTGCACCTCCACGACAGCTCCATGTGACAGAGTGATTTCTCCGAGAAGTAATTTTTCACCTGTATAAATATAAGATTTTTATTTTTGGATTATCTAAAATATTGGCAAGAACGTGGGAAATAATAGTTGAGCTAAAGAAAATTCTAGGGTTCTTTCTCTTCTCTTTTCTTCTAAATTTCAATTATTCTCATGTTAGAAACTTGTTTGGAGATGTTTAATCAACGAATGAGTGGATAAATTACCTCATTATGAGGTTAAGGTTATTTGCAAGATTTTATAATTTCATAATTATTTTCAGCTGAATTTTCTTCTATATGAATGGTTGTTCTTCTATTCTTGATCTTTGGTATTTTAGTGTTTGGCCAACATTAAGATAAATTTATAATCTTAAATTGACTCTGAAAGGAGAATTATTAGGGTAGAACGAGTAATAGGGGAATATGTTCTTATCTTTCTATAAATTGAAGGTAAGATTTGCGTGCAGGATAGAAATATACCTGAAATGCCATATTCGGTTAACAAAGGGAACAAATTCAACTAGACCTAAGATGAGTTATTGCATCCCATTAATATGTGTAGTTGCAAGGTTCATAGGTAGGAAATTGGCTAGAGGTTCAAAAGGCCATAGTCAGACTTTAAGATTCCCCAATCATCAACCCGATAGAAAAAGCAGCTGAAGAAAAATATAAGTTATACATAATTGCATTACATGCCTTAACCTTAGATTGTTCTTGCTATTGTTTTAATCAACTTTCTTTTCTTCTTTTAGTATTACTTTTTATATAACTATTTATAAAACTCTTAATTTATTGTGCTACCTATATACTGTCACATAGAAGGAGATGCTGGCACTTGTGTATGCATTCGACAAATTTAGGTCCTAGTTGGTAAGGACAAAAGTGGTGGTTTACACGGATTATGCAGCCATCCGATACTTATTCAACAAAAAGTATGCTAAACCCAGGTTGATTCGGTGGATATTATTGTTGCAGGAGTTTAATTTGGAAATTCGAGACAGGAAGGGTAGTGAAAAGGTAGTACACCATTTGTCGCCGCTAGAGGATAGGTCACATGTGAGTGATGTTGGGAGAATCCGAGAGGAGTTCCCTGATGAGCAGCTTTTGGCACTTAGCGTGGCAAAACTTCCTTGGTATGCAGACATAGTGAATCTGATAGTAAGTGGAGTGTACCCACCAGAGGCAACCGCTCAACAAAGAAACAAGATGAATGTCACGCCCTGCCTTGGGGGGTATGACTGGCACCTGGTGCCCTAGAAGGACCTGGACTGCTAACTGGTGAGCCTAAGCACATCTGGTGCCTGGCTAGCTCTATTTCAGATCTCTATTTCAGATTTCTGGAAACAACGGGCTATATAACGGTTGTAAAATAATAGCCCTCCTACTGACCGGGCCTATAACCACCGCATATGATTTCAAGCAATCCAGTAACATACTTATAAAGGGGGACCTAAGGTGGGACAACAAGGCCACCATGCATGGCTAGTCATCTGTGACTAACGATAAGAACTACTGTATAACTACGTGTCCGGCAAGGTCACCACTACTATCAAACAATCGCCTCACACGGCCAACACAAACGTAATACTGAACAACTACACAAAGCGCAAGGTCTCACACGACCGCTCAACTGACCATAGGAGATATATAATACATACAATCTGCAAGCCTCTATGAGTACTGATAAATGTCTAACAGGCCCCCGGCCTACCCATACTGTACAACAAAAGTAAATGAACTACACCTCTGAATATCAAGCCCAGATGACGTGAGCCGATGACTCTATAGCTGGCCGGAATCACGAGGGATCGCTCGTCTATGAGTACCTGGGTGCAATGCACACTAATGGCGCGCACCGCTGGTACCGAGTATGCAAAGCAACTAATACAACTGAATACAAATAATATAACTAGCACTTCGAATAGCAGGAGACAATCAACTGTAAGAACCGATATGAACCGAATCAGCTTTTCTCGTGACCGGGATAGGGCAGGAGCGTACTTAATGACGCGGCGACCTGCTGTCTATTAACCAATATATAACATGTAAATACATATATATAGCAAGCAAGAACCTATACCAACCTCCATAAGTCGGATGGTGCCAATCAATCAAACAATCTAATATACCTACCCGGTTAAAACCAACCAAAAATAAGTCACTCCACTCATCTACTAACTACGAGCACCTCTGCCGCTCCTGGGCTCCGGCTCGGGCCATAGCCCGCGATATAAATAACTGTGTCTCGAGTCCGGAGTGACCTACATATTGTATCTGCACTGAACTGAAATATGCCCCCTGGGCGCATGCGCACAACAGGTAATCTCGTACCGTAATGCTGATCAGCTTGATATGGGGAAAGCTTCATCCCATCTTGGCCCAACTGGGACGGCATACTACCTCTGAGTGACGAAACCCACCCGGGCTCAGTGGGCGACACGCTTATCAACCTGTGTGGCGGCGAGGACGCCAAAAGGGTGCCTCACGATACAATCAAGTCTCAAACAATCAATAAGCACATATATATAGCATGTTTAACTGAAAAATACTATCTGTATACTGATTTCTTATTCTCGAACTCTTTCTGTGTTATACTGATTCTCATAATCGCTTTTATACCTAACTGGGATCTTTATCTCGATCGCATGGCCAATCTGTAGCGCATACTATCTCGATCGTATGGCTAATCTGTAGCCAAGATACTATCTGACTGTATGGCTGATCTATAGCCAAGAAGCATCTGTCTGCCTGATTTTACTTTTACTAACTTTTATTTTGGAGTATATGCCATTATTCTAAAACATGCTTGTTAAACGCATACCGGGCTATACTCGAGTCTCAAGTGATAACTCGCCATTTGGCGCTGCTTTACTAACTTTCGGACTGAATACGATGAAACAAGGCAAAATAGGTTTACCGAACTTCTGCAATAACTCACTATTCAACTCTGGGAATTCTATTGCAGAGTTTACTGAATTATGCTAGGCTAGAGTACTAACTTGCCGAAGAAACTGCTTTACATACCTTAACCTCGGGGTTATCCGACTAACGGATGAAGCTCTCGGTCAGTACTCCAGCCATTTCCTCCCAACTACATTCACATATGTCAATTAGAACTAAATACACCAATATTCTGAAGAAAACATCACTTTCGATATCTTTATAGCCCAAACTTTGGCCAATCGAAAGACTGTTTAAAACTTGCTATTTCTAAAGTCCAGAAGGAGAAATATTCACTAAGGCTAGGGGCATATTGACACTAATTTGGAGCAATTCCACTTACCTTAGCCCGGTAGCACGACGATTTGTCGGCCGAATTTCTCAAAACTAAACTGTAGGGAATGCCTTCTACCGCTAAATACCTCTGCATTCGAGGCTGATTTGAATTTTGACTACGTTGATGGCGTATATTTGTTTATAATTTATAATACTTTTGTACCTCTGTCTTCATGTTTTCTAGAAATTTTTGATGAATTAATGAATAAAACCGAAGTGAGTGATTTATATACTTGCACTGTACAGGGCCAACATGTCACGGAGCCAACGCTGAGGCTCCACCTCCGTGACATGCTGCCATCACTTGAGGGTTCCCGCCCGGCTCCTTCCGCGATGGTCTGACAGGTTTCCAGTCCGGTCTTTCCCGGCCTTTTTCTAGCATGTATGGCTTTCAAATACGCTTGCTTAACCAACACGCGAATAGGCCATCTATGTGTTGGAAATTTTACGGGGGTGTAACATTCTCCCCCCTCCCTTAAGAGCATTCGTCCTCGAGTGTAAACATCTATCTCTAGGACTTCTCAACTTACTCAACTTATTCTAGGAAAATTTTGGCAGACTTTTCCCCCCGTAATATCGACTCATCCGAAAAACCTGAAATGCAGAAATGTCCAATACAGGTACTCCACACAAAACTATAGTATTCACATGACAGATTAAGATCAATCATTTCACTTATGTATATAAACTATAAGGCACTGCATAAGATAGCAATATTAACGTACCTGTCGCCTGACTAGGCTTGGAACAAGTGAAGATATCTGGTTTTCATATCTTCCTCTGCCTCCCAAGTCATCTCCTCTCGGTTCCTGTTACGCCACAGTACTTTGACAGACGCAATATCTTTAGTTCTCAATCTACGACCGCTTGTCTAAGATAGCTACCGAAACCTCTTATAGCGCCCTTCAGAACCTGGATATCCTGGATCGGGACTGCTCTGAATGGGTCTCCTAAGCATTTCCTCAGCATAGATACATGAAAGACCGGATGGACGCATTCTAACTCTGGAGGCAAGTTCAACCTTCCATACGCCACTCGGCCTATCTTTCGACGAACTGGACACGGCCCAACGAATCTCAGATCGAGCTTACCTTTCTTGCCAAATCTCATCACCCCTTTTATCTGGAGATACTTTTAGAAATACCTACCATTCACATAATATTCTAGGTCTCTGCGCCGCACATCAGCATACAATTTCTGGAGGCTTTGTGCAGTCAGTGGGCGTCTTCGATAAGCTTTACCTTCTCCCTCTGACTGTTGAATAATGTCTGGCTCAATCAAAGCCGATTCCTCCCACTAAACCAAATAAATGGCGATCCGCATTTTCTGTATAATGCCTCGAAGGGCGCCATCTGGATAGCTGAGTGATAGCTATTATTATAAGCAAACTCAATTAACGGAAAATGCTCGTCCCAAATATCTACCTCCAAAGTCTAGCACGCACGCCCGTAGCATGTCCTCGAGCGTCCGGGATTAGTGCGTTCACTCGCCCATCTATTTGAGGGTGGAACATTGTGCCTGGGTTAACCTCAAGGTTCCCAGACCTCTGAAACGACTGCCAAAATCTAGCTGTAACCGTGCTCCTCCGTCTGAAATAATAGATAATGGCACACCGTAATCTAACTATTTCTTGATATACACTGCATACCTCAGCTGAGAAAGTAGCTTTCACCGGCAGGAAGTGAGCTGATTTTGTCAACATGTCAACTATCACCATATAGAATCGCACTATGTCTGGTACGGGTATCCTGCCACAAAATCCATATTCACTGCATCCCATTTCCAGAGAGGTACAACCCATGTCCCGAGTTAACCCGCTGGTTTCGATGTTCCGCTTTCACCTGGCAGTTAGACACTAAGCTACAAATTCGGAAATTTTTCATACCTGGCCACCAGTAGTTCTCCTTGATATCATGGTACATTTTGTTGCGCCGCGGAGAGAATAGCGGGCAATGTACCTCGTTCATAATCTCGCTGTGGAGCTCCCGAAATATCTCGGGAATACGAGGCGACCCTTACATCGCAGCACTTCATCCTCAGTTATCTGAAAACTGGCACTTTTCCTGCTGAATTCTGTCCTGTTGACCAGATTAGGATCCCCATATTGTCGTTCTTTCACTTCCACAACTAATGATGAACGGTTGTGTACTCTCGATTACCGCCTGTCCTCATTTCTTGCCACGAACGGCTAGGGCTGGCTAATTGGTGTATTTCTTGGATAATTCCATTGTTCGGACTATAATTACGCCAAACTCCCCATATATTTATGGATAAGGGCGTTTGTTACTACATTGACTCTTCTTGATTGATACAGAGTATTCACATTTAGAAAACTTGCATATAATTGACGGTCATACTCTGCTTATTATGCCGAGAGACCGAAAGGTATCTACCGGTATAGCTAGAGCTTATCTGGCCTTCTGGCTGCATGCTAAGGCTACGTTGCTGCTGGGATAACCTGAACGACCGTTTGCACACCATGTGCTCGTATTCGATCATAGGATCCTGGAGCAATGATCATGATCTCTACACCTGCTGTATAACCTTGAGTAACTGAATAGCCTGGTTGAATGACCTGAATGTTGCAATAGTCTAACAATTCCCAAATGTCCTACCTGAGCATCTGTAGCTCATGCATGTAACTGCGGAGTTGTGGGAATCTAACTGTTTTGTTATTCCCAATGGAACAACTCAGAGCCGGGCCCAATCGCACTTACCCTCGAGCGACCAGTCTCTAGATCTTCACGGGAGTCTACTAATCTCTTTGTCTTAGTAAACCCTGTGCTAGCAGAGTACTACTTCACCTCTTACGCCTTGTGCGTATCCACTTAGATTATACTACTGTTCTGGAGAAATTTCGTCTTATGAACCATTCCGTAAAATCGGCCTTCTCGCTAGGGCTTTGTATCCGAATATCTTACGAGAACCAGCTGGAAGTACTAGTCTGTCACTGACTACTGATGTGGACACTTTCTTTGGGGTACCCACGGGTTTGTCTGACTGGGATGGCTGGCTGACTTGCGGGGTGTTCCATATGATAACTGCTAGGTCGACTAAGGCAAACTCTCACCTACAAGGCTGGGAAAATGATGTACGACCACTTAACATACTAGAAAAATTCTGGTATTGCTAACCTTTAAGTATGCCTATTCGGTCTCTAATTCTGGTTCTGGCACATGCGATAATGTTACTTGATCTTTAGGGATGCTTCCCTGCTAATACAGGGTGCCAGCTGGTCGTTAGACCGTCTAACCGCGCCTTATCATCTAACCAATTCATTCAGCACTAATTTTGGTAAGCTTCTAAAGTCTAGATCTAGAAACAAACATATAAGTCCGTTAACTGAGAAAAGTTTCATGGCTTCCTACGAATCACACTTCCATACCTCTTGGCGAGGGGTCCTGGCAAGACGATCTCGTATATACTTCCTAGCACTGGGAACTTAATCAGATGATCAGAACCCTATTGGCAGCTGCTCACAGCATATCTGATATCTGTATATACATATATATTAATACTATGTACAATCCATACTGAATTTTTTAGTAATACATAATCTCTAACATGCTTTGCTGAATTTCATACTGTACATGATATACCGCTACTTCGCCTAATAATACTTCCTGCTCCTCTTATCATTTCATTGGACTTTCATCCCATTCTGGAAGTAACAAACATATACACTTTGAAGTTATGGTCTGCTTTTTGCAGTTCCGCCACTCTTGCAATGTGGGGTCAACATTCGAATCTTTGTGGCCCTACGGGAATTATATTGAGAGCTCACCAGACCGGGCCTGCTAGGCCTTACTCCTAGGCCACTAGATTAGAGTCTCTGTGTCGGTTTCTTAACTTCTCCATAGGCGGACATACTGCAACATTCTGAACTGCAAACTTGCTGTCTCTTAACTGGCAGCCCGAGGCTTAGTCCTTCTCATACACCTATATTCTATCCATTTGGGGGTGATTCTCACTTCCCCACAAAATCTGGTATTCTGCTTCTTCCCTTATCTTGCTTAAGCTGAATTCTGGGGTTCAAGGTACCTGCCTTTCATTGTTAATAAGGTTACTGGTCAAGTCTTAGTCCATACTCGGGCTGCGCCTGGGACTCCATCCGATTCTCAAGACCTCCTATCTTTCGGTATCACAACTGAAACCATAACTATTATCTTGCAGGTATGTCTTGCTGTTGTTAGCGTAAATGGCGGATCAGCCATTTTCTGACTCGAACTTGACTATTACTAGGCGTTCATCACTGACAAATCCTTTTACACCTGCTTCGAGTAAGCCAGCGCCTTACTTTCTCTTCCGCTTATTACCATGAGGGTCTGCACTACTTACGTAATCATAGAGGCTCTTTACGCTCTCTAACACTTACTGAAATTAATCAATCTATCTTCACTTACTGCTTGATTTGGGCAACTCCTAAATTTCAATTCTTATGCCCCTTTACTATACTAGAATAAAAAAATCAAGAGGTGGAATAGCCTTTTCTATTGCAACAAAACGGAAACACGGAATTGTACCTATCTGAAAAGATGGATATGGGGAATCCTGCATTTCCCTTTCTCACAATTTATCCGATAATCCGGGTATTGTCTGTAATCTTAATCGCATCTATATATATAACAAATAAGTTGACTCGTATGTACGTTATGCTTTCTTCTAACTTCCTACTCTGAAGTTATAGAAATATACTAGGAATGGTACCGATAAAGGTATCACATTGGGAGGTCTCTGATAATTCTCCTTCTGTTGTAGTTACCCCTTTAACTGGCCGGGTGTCCTCTTCCGTTACTATATCCAATCTTCGCCCGTGATAGGGTGTTGCTGATGTGTCTTTATATCTATAACAAAGAATATGGTAAGTTTTAGGACTCAACCGCTATACTGTACCGCTCTATAGCACGACTGAATAAGAAGAAAGAGTAACCATCCTATCATGCCTTGCAGCCTCCTGCCTATAGTATGTGGTGCACAACAGCATCCATAGACAAGACTCTACTTAGCACGGGCTTATATACTCCTTGGGACACGACCTGCTCTGATACCAAGTTTGTCACGCCCGCCTTGGGGGGTAAGGACTGTACCTCGGTGCCCTAGAAGGACTCGGATCAAGCAACTGGTGAGCCTAAGCACATCTGGTGCTTGGCCAGCTCTATTTGCATTTCGGAAACAACGGAAAATATAACGGCTGTAAATACAGCCTCCAGCCGAGTCGGGCCTATAGCCACTGCATATGATTTCAGTTAACCAGAAACATACTTATAAGGGGGACCTATGTGGGACAACAAGGCCACCATGCATGGCTAGTCATCCTGACTCA
The DNA here is from genome assembly GCA_018107945.1 of Datura stramonium. Taxonomy (NCBI): domain Eukaryota; kingdom Viridiplantae; phylum Streptophyta; class Magnoliopsida; order Solanales; family Solanaceae; genus Datura; species Datura stramonium. Next base: position 13,956 of record JACEIK010007949.1, read on the forward strand.
ACATAAGAACTACCGCATATCTACGTGTCCGCAAGGTCACCACTACTATCAAACAATCGCCTCACACGGCCAACACAAACAGAATACTGAACAACTACACAAAGCGCACGGCCTCACACGAATCGCCCAACTGACCATAGGGAGATATATATACATGCTGCGCAAGCCTCGTGAGTACCGAGAAAATGGTCAGAACAGGCCCCCCGCCTACCCATACTGCATAAATGTGCAAATGAACTACACTCTGAATATCAAGCCCGGATGACAGGAGCCGATGACTCTATGGCTGGCTGAATCACGAGGGATCGCTCCTCGTCTATGAGTACCTGCAGGTAATGCAGCGTCCCACGGGCGCGCATTTCACTGTACCGAGTATGCAAAGCAACCGAATACAATCGAATACAAACAATATAACTAGCACTTCTGGAATAGCAGGAGATAACTGACCTGTAAGACTTGATATGAACTGAATCAGGATTTTCTATACTGGGATAGGGCAGGAGCGCATCTGCCGACGCGGCGACCTGCTGTCTATTAACCAATATATAACATGTAAATACATATATATAGCAAGCAAGAACCAATACCAACCGCCCATAAGCTGATGGTGCCAATAAATCAAACAATCTATATACCCTACCCGGGTCAAACCAACCAAAATAAGTCACTCCACTCATCTACAACTACGAGCACCTCTGCCGGCCCCCTGGGCTCCGGCTCGGGCCATAGCCAAGTACACTGTGTCTCAGTCCGGGAGGACTCCTATACTATATCTCGTAATCGTAATCGGAATCCCTCCCCGAGCGCACAAATAGGGCAATCTGTACTACAATGCTGATCAGCTTGATGGGAAAGCGTCATCCCATCGTCGTCCAATCTGGGGACGGCATGCCACTCCTTGAAGTGATGTAAACCCACCCGCTCAGTGGGCGACACAACACTCAACTCCAGGCGGCGAGGACGCTCAAAAGGAAGCCTCACACACAATCAAGTCTCAACAATCAATAAGCACATATATAGCAAGCATGTTTAACTGAAAAATACTATCTGCATACTGATTTCTTTATTCTGAACTCTTTTCTGTGTTATACTGATTCTCATACTGCTTTTATACTGAATCTAAGATCTTTTATCTCACCGTATGGCTAATCAGACAAGATACTATCTCGATCGTATGGTTAATCCGTAGCCAAGATACTATCTCGACTGTATGGCTGATCTGTAGCCAAGATACTATCTGTCTGCCTGATTTTACTTTACTAACTTTTATTGAGTATATGACATATTATTCTAAAAACATGTTTACAACGCATATTGGGCTATAGTGAGTCTGAAGTGATAACTTCCATTTGGCGCCGCTTACTAACATTCGACTCCGAATACGATGAACAAGGCAAAAATAGGTTTACTGAACTTGGTGCAACTCACTATTCAACTCTGGGAATTCCCACAAGTGGAGTTTACTGAATTATGCTAGGCTAGAGTACTAACTTGCCGAAGAAACTGGTTTTACATACCTTAACCTCGGGTTATCCGACTAATCCGACAAAGCTCGTCAAGATCTCCAGCTATTTCTCCCAACTGCATTCACATATATGCTAATTAGAACTATCACAGCAATATTCTGAAGAAAACGTCACTTTCGATATATTTATAGCCCAAACTTTTTCTTATCGAAAGACGGTCGAAAAATTTCTATTTCTAAAGTCCGTGGCGGGAGAAATATTCACTTTAAGTCTAGGGGCATATTGACACTAATTTGGAGAATTCCACTTACCTTAGCCCTGTAGCACGACGATTTGTCGGCCGAATTTCATAACTAAATCCGTAGGAATGCTCCTCGCTGCTAAATACTGCATCTCGAGGTTGATTTGAATTTGACTATGTTTGACGGCGTAATCGAGTGATAATTTATAATACTCTTCGTACCCTGTCTTCTCACGTTTTCTAAATTTTTTTGATGAATTAATGAATAAAACCGAAGTGGGAGGCTTTATATACTAGTGCCTGGACAAATAACGCGAACACGGAGCCAACGCGGAGGCTCCACCTCCGTGACACGCTGCCATCGTGGGAGGGACTCCGCTCCGGCTCCTTCGTGATGGCTTGATAGGTTTCAGTTCGGTCTTTTTCTCGGGCCTTTTCTATATGTATGGCTTTCAAATATGCTTAACCAACACGCGAATAGGCCATATCTATGTGTTAGAATTTACGTGGGTGTAACACTCAAAGATGAGTCCTAGTTATATGTGATGAACTATATCTACTCAGGCAAGGGCCAGATCAAGTGATGAGATAGTGCATTCCTGAGAGTCAGGTAACACGGGTTTTGAGAAGCTGTCATTCCTCGTCGTATGGCGGTCATCATGGAGGGAGAGTGTAGCTGTTTGCAAAGTGCTCAAATCAAGCTTTTGGCCAACTTTATTCAAGGATGCAGCAACATATGTCAAGTCTTGTGATCAATGCCAGAGAACGGGTACAATTAGCAAAAAACATGAGATGCCATTGCATAATATCTTGGAAGTCGAGGTATTCGGCGTATTGAGGATTGATTTCATGGGGCCATTACACTGGCCATTCGGCAATCAATATATTTTTGTGGCGGTGGATTATCTTTCCAAATGGGTTGAGGCCACAGTTTTTCCCACTAATAATGCCAAGGTAGTGGCCAAGTTTGTGAAGAAGCAGATTTTTGATAGGTTTGGAACCCCACGAGCTATTATTAGTGAGGGAGGTCTACACTTTGTTAGCAAATCGTTCCTTACACCTATTGGCCAAATATGTGAGTTCGGCATAAAGGGCTACAACATACCATTCTCAGACAAGGTAGAAGTATCAAAGAAGGAAGTCAAGCAGATTCTACAGAAAATGTAAATGCTCAACGAAAGGATCTGGGCAAGAAAATTAGATGATGCTTTGTGGGCGATAGGAATGCCTATAAGATCGATTGGGACTTCACCTTATCGATTAGTTTATGGGAAGGCCTGTCACTTGCTTTTGGAGCTTGAACATTAGGCATATTGGGCTGTGAGGAAGCTGAACATGGATCCTGAGTTAGTTGGGAAAAAACGGTTTCTAAGCAATTGTATGAGCTGGACGAGTTTCAATGGCATTCATATGAGAGTGTTAAGCTATACAAAGAGAAGACCAAAGGTGGCATGACAAAATATAGTGCCTCGAATCATCGATCCTGGACATATGGTGTTACTATTCAACTCCCGGTTGAAGTTATTTCTAGGGGAAGTTGGGATAAGGGTCCAGACCATTTGAGGTTGGCAGATGACCCCGCACGGGCGGTTGAATTTTTGCAAGAAGATAAAAGTGCCACATTCGTAAATGGTCAAAGGTAAGCATTACTAGGATGAGGGCGTTAATCGAGAGAAGACGTCTATCACCTTATCTGAAGAATGAATGTTAGTTGGGTCATGCCACATTGTAAATCAAAGTTGCATGAGGCAACCTGGGTAGAGTGTAATGTAATAGTTAGAATTTACTTTTTTTAAAAAAAGGTCGTTCCACGACTAAAACTACGGCGCTGGGTAGGGAGGCAACCTACATTTTTCTAACTTATTGGTGTTTTTGGCTGATTTACAGGATGCTATAGAGCGTAAAAAATGATTTAGGGGACGAACACATTGCAAGAGTAAAAGTTAAGGCTAAAAGTTCAAAGGTAAGTTAAAAGGAAAATTAGGCCTAAATAGTGAGTTTGAGGATAGCTCCGTGTCACGGAGCTTGATTCCTCTTTCAGGTCCGTGTCATGGAGCTTGCTATTAAGCACTTGCATTATAACTGAGGGTGCATGATGCTGGCGTGTCACGGAGCTTCCTCCGCATTAGGCCTGTGACATGTTGACATGTAATTCACGACTGGTTTCATTAAAATGTCGGGTCGAAACTGCCCCAAATTCTCCTCTTTTAATTACAAATTCCACTATTTCACTCTATTTCGATTCATCTCCGCGATGCCAGTAACCTCCATTCCTCCCTTCTGAACAGTTACAGCTTAGGCTTCAAGAATCACCCCTCTCTTGATAAAAAAAATCAAGCTTCACACGTATGTTGATTTTCCCTCTTCTATGATGTAAATTCTAGACATGAACATAAGGGGTAAGTAAGGGTAAACCCTAAGGCATGTGTACTCAGGAAACAAGCTTGTGTTGGGTAATCATGAGATGGTTACTTGATGATATTTGCTTCTTAAAATTGGTAATAACATGGTTTCTTAAATTTGGCATAGAAATTAAGTGTGGGGTGCTTGAAGGGTTGAGGGATGATGAAAAGGGGGAGAAAAACGAAAATAGGGAAAATTCATGCCTTTGTTCTACAATTAAGCCAAGATGGTTGTAAATTGCACTGGTCTCCTCTGAGTACCATCGAAATGGGGTGAGTAAAGAGGGAACCATGGTGTAGTAATGATGCAAGCATGAATGGTTGGCTGTGTATTCTAAATCAAGAGACCATTGTGAGGCTAGGACATGGGAATTGTGCATTACAGGTAGAGTAGGACATGTTGAATGACATACTACACTATGCCTAAGCCCGTTGTGCAAAAATTTTGTTATTTGTAAATATGGGCATTCATAGATTGTAACTGCTCCTGATTACAAGTCCTAAATTGCTTGAAGTCTAATTAAAGCAACATTAACTCCCTCAGAATGTTAGTGTCATGGGTCTCGAAGCTATTTGAGTGTACAGTCTAATTAGTACAAGATAATTGCAAATTTTAATATCTCAGTGCAAAGTGCCTTAAGTGACATGTTGTCTAATGTTGTGTGTGTTGGATCTTTTCAAAATGATGATTATGATTCAATGTGGGAGAAACTAGTCATTATGGTGTACAGAAGGGAAAGTCCGAGTAAATTCAACAATGACTAGTGAACCCATGCCATAAATTCAAGTGTGGGATAATCAACTGAAGCTCCTCACTTAGTGTTGGCTAGCCATGCTAAATACTGATGAATTTGGTCTGTGTTTTGATGAACAAGAACAATGTCTGGCACAAGATAAAGAAAAAGGTGTTTCATCCTCCGCACAGCCGAAAAGGCTCCGATTGGGCGCCGTCGGTGCCAGCAGCCCTAATTAGTTCCTAGGCCAGAAAAGGCGGTTTGACACAAGATGGGTGGTAGATGAAGGTAAAAAATGGTATGCAAAGCATAAGGAGTCGCATTTCCTGAAGGAGTAAATTGATTGGGAAAGTTTGGCATGTGAGTTCCCCGTATAATGAAAGGATACACAACTTGGGCATGGACTTCATTTTCAATGAGCCTAGGAGTGTATTTTACACATGGTGCGGGAATTCTACACGAATTGGGACCCTACTCTTCGCAACCACATAGTCAAGATTCGAGGCCGTCATCCCTTGGAGGCACATCACTTAAATGCCATCTTGGGGACTCCCCGACAAAGATCCACATCCACTCCTCTAGCTTAATATCACTCCCGCCATATGCTGACATTCGACACACATTATGCAGGTAGCGATCAACAGCCAGATGGATTCACCACAAGGAAAAAGAGTACCATCAGACATTGCCCTATTCATAGATGAACATAGAGGCACGAGTTTGGTTGAAGATTGTCTCGTAGCTGCTCTCATTCAAGGGGCACATATGATCGATGTCACTATGGACAGGTCTGCCTGGTATACACTCTTAATGAGAGATGAGATCAATATTGGGGCTGTGATCAAATCAGCCATGAAAAAGGCGAGGTTGCACCAGGGGCATAGGTATGGTTTTGGCGGCTTACTCACCACCTATCTTAGGATCAAGGATATCAAGAGGAGGCTATAGAATTATATACCAAGGGTAGAACGGTGTTATGGAAGTGACCAAGACTAAGGCGTCAGGACACTACATATGGCCAGTTTCACACAGCTGCTGACACGCTCGAGATGACAGCTATGCAGCCAAGATGCTTTGATCAAATGCTGCAGCTGTGCACAGACGGCCCGCAACAGAGGAGGAGCTTTGCAGGTGGACAAGGACTATCTGAGTAATGAGTATGCTAGAGCCAGGGTGCAGGATTGGCCCAGCGTTTGTAGAGCTGGTGGATGATGATATACCCACCGGATGAGAGAGGGCGTCGAGTGACTCAAACATTGAGTCGGACGATGATGAGGGGGATAACTCGACCTTGGTGAGGAGGTCTTTACACCCGATGAGGAGATTGAACAGTTTTTGATCAGGAGTCTTCACCACTCAACTTTATTTTTGTATTGATTCAAGTTGCTACACTAGGATAGTGCTCACATAAGTGTAGGGTGGTCATTATTTTGTGTTTATCTATTTTTCTATGATTCTTTGACTGTATGCCATAAACTGTGTGGCATGTATAAACTGGTAACAACTAGACGTTGTGGCATGTTATTTGAAATTTGTGGCTAGGAACGAGATTTGGTACTTAGTCTGTAATAGCTAGTAAGCTTATCTATTCTGTTGTTTTGTAATTGCTAAGAAGCTAATATGTTCTGTTCCTAGGCTGTTGCTTGTAAGCTTATCTATTCTGTTGCTTGTAATTATTTTTCAATTTGTTTCTTTTTTTGGTTTATCGGCTTTATTTTTGTGCTTTTTCCGGGAGAATAGTCCCTTTGAACCGAATAGACTTTAATTTTTTTAGCCAAAGGTAGAGATTGTCTCTATGATGGATGGATGACGACCGTTTTATGAAATTAGTCATGCTTAGAAATAAAACCATCACTAAAATGCTAAGGTACTTCACTTGGTCAGATGCTAGACTTCATGGAATATACATTTGAACAACCAAATAGTGAGGAGAAAATGGTAGGATCACATAATGCCTTAGTGTTCAACCTAAACTCGTAAATTGTAGGCTTAATTGTGCTTGACACTCAATGTGGATGAAATCATAAAAAGGGAAGTGAGTTAACCAAGTTGTAACCTCTGTGCCATGTGGTGAGAATTAGTTATATTTCTTGCTAACTAACATCAAGAATTTGCCTTGTGTGTATGAAAAACTTAAAGTGGCATTAAATCCTAGCGAATATGATTAAGGAACTTCATTGTGAACTAAGCTAGTTGACCTGTCTCACTCATTGTCCCTCACCTTGATGCCATCCCTAGTGAGCCTCGTGATAAAATTCATGGCAACTCATCATAAACTAAGATAGCTTTGGAAGTTCCAAGAGGACCCATGACAAAATGCCCAAAAAGAAATTTGAAGACCAACTTAATGGGTCAGGAATTAGCTATTAAAAGTGCTTTTTAATGGAAGAAGATCACAAGCCCAATGAAGATATTTTCTCTGAGTCTTACATCTATTTGAAGGCCCAAATTAAAGTCCAAGAGGAGATAAAATGGAGCCCAAATCATCCCCTAAATAGAGAAAATACTGCAACATTTTTTAAATTAGTTTTTAGAATTAAATTTAAAGTTATTTTATTCTATGTTTACTCCTAGGACTTTGTGTGTAGCTTCCTATGCCATTTAATAGTTGTTTTATCTTCTATGTTGACTTCTATAGGATAATGTGTCTGGTAGTTTTCTAGGTCCTAGGAAGTATCATTTTCATTTATGATATCTTTTGACCAACCTCTTCTTCACTACTATATAAAGGGAATTTTTATTCATTCATGAAGATGATTTTGAATATTAATATATTTGAGAGTTCTTTGGAACTCTTGTGGCAGATTACTTTTTGAATTTATCTTGCAACCTAACTAGTCTACAGTTTGTGGTAAGATAATTTTCTTTCTTGATATCTTTGGTTTCTTCTTGGTATTCTTAGAAGGCGATTAGTACACTTACTAATTGTTGTCTAACGTTACTCACGAAGTGGTCAAGATCCGATTCTAAACATGATTAGCTTCTCAAGTAAAAGCTGTTTTACCTATAGACACCTGTTGTTACTTTGGATCATGTAAAATCTATATCTTTTGAAGTTCTTGTTTAGTCTTTCAATTAGTGTTCCTAGTTTTTCTTTTCCGCATTTGTTTTAAATTCATACTCTAGTTTTGAGATTCCCAACCTTGCGTTATCAAGCAGTATCAGAGTGGTTTTATCAATATTCCATTCTTGATAATCTTGGGAGTTTCTTGAATAAAGAGGGAAAAAAGCGTTACTGTAGCAGTGAATAGTAACATTAAAGAAAACACTATTGTGGCAGTAAACAGTAACATTTATGAAACAATAATTTTTTATTGCTCTTCAAGAAGATTTTCATCTAATTGTTTCAAAAGAAAAAAAAGGAAAGAAAGAGAGGTTTTGATAGAACACAACAAGAGGGGATCCTAGATCTTTATCTTATTCTAAAACCCTTTCCTTTTGTTCAAGTCTTGTTTTACTAACATTGGTTCTTTACTTTTTTTGGTGCCCCAAAATTCTTTATTTTACTTTTAAGAACTTGACACTAGTGGGGTTAAATATAAATCCACATGAAGTCTTTTTCCAAAGTTCATTTGAGAGAAAAAATAGGTAGGAGTGGGTGAGAACACTGAAGGAAAAAAAGCCAAGTTTGAGTGATACATAATTTTCTTTTTTAGATATCTAATACGGGTGATAGTGATGGTGAAAAAGGGGCTGCTCTACAAGCGGAGATCCGAGGAAGAAATGATTTTACTTTACAAGCTATGCACCAACAATTTGAAAGATGGAACTTACAATTCCAAGAGATAAAGGATGCCATTTCTGAAAAAATGAGACAATAGCTAAATTTAGAGGGCAAATCAACTCTGTTGTACTACCCCAAAATAATCCTAGACCTCAAAATAGAGAAATGTACCCCATGCCCCCATTGTGAATAAAAAAAATCCTATTTATGATTTGGATTATGATTTTGATGTAAATCTAGAGGAGATAGGGAGAGATTGAAGAGGACAACGAGCTAGATTGGAAAATGACAACATAAATAGCATAAAGTACGAAGATGCCATCTTTTCAAGATCACAAGATCCAAATTTGTACCTTGATTGGGAGTGAGAGTTGAGGCCATTTTTATTGTCACAACTTATTTGGAAGGTAAGAAGGTTAAGCTTGCTATTGTTGAATTTTCTAATTATGCTTCTATTTGGTGGCGCTTAAGAGGGATAGACAACAGTCCGAGTTCCATTTCTACTTGGGCTGAGATGAAGAGAGTCATGAAGAAATGATTTGTGCCTTCGCACTTTCAAAGAGACCTACAACAGTGTGTTTAATCAACGTTACTCACGGCGCGGTCATATCCGATTCTAAACTTGATTAGTTTCTCAAGTAAAAGCGTTTGTTTAACCTATAGCCACCTGTTGTTACTTGGATCTTGTCAAATCTATATCTTTTAGTTCTTGTTTAGTCTTTCAATTAGTTTCCTAGTTTTTCTTCCGCATTTTTTTAAATTCACTTAGTTTTGAGATTCCCAACCTTTGTGTTATCACCGCTTGAACCTTCAAGCCTAATTTTATTGGAATAGTGCCTCTACTATAGCCTTTTACCCTATTTGTTCGAAATGGACTCAATGTTACTTCGATCCAAATAGGTCCTATTGCACTTTTATTGAAACATTATTTCAAAGGAGATGATCACAAGAAATGGAGAAGAGTAAGAGGAAGAATTGTGTGTACTAATTTGCTGTCATAAGCTATATGAAAAAAATGATGTATATACTTATACACTTGTATATATATATATAGTGTATTGATGAGTTTAAGGCAAGGGCAATACACTCCTTACATCTGGTATAAGAATAAGTATGTGAAAGGAAAATAATTTTAAGGAGGTGGAGTGAAGGGCGAATAAGTAAGGTGCTGAAAAGAGAAATGTGTTATTGTCTTAAAATGCATAGGGATAAGAGTCACAGACCTAAATAATCCTACCAGTCCCTTTAGCCATATTACAACCCGAAAAAGCTCTTGATCCTGCTGCTAATGTTATGCTCGGTTGAGTAGCATACTATAGGCAAACTCATGGTGTATTGTTTTGCTTGAAATAATATTTGGAGCGTGAGAATCAATTATAGTATTTGGCTTAATTTTGATCATATTGATCTCAATAAAGCAGGGACATTGCATATAAGGAGGCACATGATGGTGAATCCTTGTGAAGCCAATGACCTCGCTACTATGATCTGCATATTGTTGGCTGGATTTTCAGTTGAAAAGTTATTCATTAGGGATTGTGTGGATTCTGCTTTATGAATATGGTGAGTGAATATCATGCTTGACTAAATGAATTGTATTCCAAGGATTAAAGTGTTTAATGCAACTAGATGTGAGCTATCTAGGTCCACTTCTATGATGGTAATGTTGTTGAAATCATGTCTAGGATACTAAAGAATTGTCCCAGGATGAAATAAGGTCATAAGTGTAGGGTGGTGGGATCTGGGCGTATTTATACGACTAAACTCTGTATTTTCAACCATACGGGAGCCTAGTTGAGGATAATAATCATGTATTTGTGTATATTTTGGGTTAATTATGTTTTCAGACTAATAAATGCGATGTGATCATTTTTTGTGCAGGTGGATAAGACACAAAGTCAGCATGATATGGCGGATGATATTCGGAGTTGAAGTAGTATGGAAATTTTCTGAGAACTTAAAAACTGATTTGGGAATTCACTTCCGTGTCACGTTAGGGATTGTTCGCGTTGAACAATGTGCCACAGTTCCTGGCAGAAGAAGAATGTAAATTTTGAAGGCACGAAACAATGAGGGTCCGCGTTAGGTCCATGTCATGGAGAAGATGTGACACGCTAAGCTTCTAGGGACACGGAGCTTAATATCTCAGAAAGTCCAGATTTCCAGTGCATCTAGCTCCGTGACACGGAGCAATGGCTTCTCAGGTTTTTCCAAACTTCCAGTGCACCTCCATGACTCCGTGTCATGGAGTGATTTCTCCGTGATGAGCCCCGTGCTGGCGAAGCCGCTTTGCCAATGAGTAATTTTTCACCTATATAAATAGAACATGTAGATTTTTATTTTTGGATTATTTGAAATATTGGCAAGAACGTGGGAAACAACAATTGAGCTGAAGAAAATTCTAGGTTTTTCTCTTCTTTTCTTGTAAATTTCAATTATTCTCATGTTAGGAAACTTGTTTGGGAGATGCTTTGTTCCTAACGAATGAGTAGCTAAATTACCTCATTCTGAGGTCAAGGTTATTTTCAAGATTGTATATCTCATAATATTTTCAGCTGAATTTTCTTCTATCATGAATGGTTGTTCTTTTATTCTTGATCTTTGGTATTTTAGTGTTTGGACAACATGAAGATAAATTTATAATCTTAATTTGAATCTTAAAGGAATTATTAGGGTAGAAAGGAATAGGGGAATATGTTCTTATCTTTGCTGTAAATTGAAGGCATGACTCCGTGTTCATGATAGAAACATACCTGAAACGCCATATTCGGTTAACAAAGGGAACAAATTCAACTAGACCTAAGATGAGTTATTGCATCCCATTAATATGTAGTTGCAAGTGTTCATAAGTAGAAATTGGCTAGAGGTCTGAAATACCATAGCCAGACTTTAATATTCCCCAATCATCAACCCGATAGAAAAATTAAATTCAAGAAAAATATAAGTTATACATAATTGCATTATATGCCTTAACCTTATATTGTTCTTGCTATTGTTTTAATTAAATTTCTTAGCTTCATTTTGTATTACTTTTTATATTTACTCGCTTATAAAACTTTAATTTATTTTGCTACCTATATACTTGCGTAGAATAATTGTGAATACTAAAATAGGAAAAAATCACTAACTTATAGTCCTTGAGGGTTCGATATCCGGATTGAAAGAGCCACTATATTACTTGTAATGGCCACATGCACTTGCGTGCATTTCATGGCAACAAGAATATTCTTGAATATTAATTAAATCTACATCCTTTAATTCATTATCCGTTACATCATTATTTTTACACTTACAAAACTCGTAAATTCTTTTAAGTTACATAAGACACTTCAGTAGGAAATAATTGTGAATACCAAAATAGAAAAATCAATTATGTATTTAGACCCCGTGGGTTCGATATCTAGCTTGAAAGAGCCAATTATATTACTTGTACGACCACGTACTTGCATGCGGTTGGGCCCAACAATATTGACTTGATTGAATATGCCCCTATTCTAAATTGAAAGAATGAAAGTGAGTTATGTCAAATGATTATGGTACTAATTGAATTTGTGCAACACATTCAAAGTCTTTTTTATTTTCGCGAGTTGGTGCAATTTTGGGGTTGTATTAAGATTTAGTGGTCTCATATGGCTCTTATGATATTGTATGTGATGCGACGACATTTGATGGCACATTTGATGCTTTTAACTATGAATTGAGGAAAGTTCTTGAGAAACTTTTGGTTATATTTGATTGTTTTGTGTGTATTGTACAGGAAGATAAACCAAGCTAGAGATTAACCGATGACGATGATTAATGCCGTAATAAGATTAATCAACCTAGGTTAATTATTGTAACTCATTGATTATCACCCTTAGTTTGAGAAGATAAGAGTCATACTTGTCTAAATAGGTTGAGAAATATTTGGATAGGATGATTGAGTTAACAACCTACAAACATAATATTTTCAATGAGTCTACTATTGTAATACCAAATATAGTTATGAAAACATGATGACCATAACCCTAGTTTACTTTCTTCTTGAATTCTATAGTAATAAAGCATAGTTGGTGTTTCTTGCTTTTGACAGATAGTGAATCAAAACACAATTCCCAAACCTTCATTTTTACGGAAACATTTGACTAAAAGCAAATACTCACATAAGACTTAATTTTCACCATATTCCCTGTCAGATTCGACGCCAACCTTGCGGGTTCTATATTTGACATTGACCGCATAATATTTGGGCATATCAGTTTTCTTAATTCAATTCTAAGTTGTTAGTGCTTGAGGACAATCAATGGTTCTAGATTGGGGGTTTAATGAGTTAGTGATTTACAAACTCATTAGGCTTTTAAGCATTGAAGTATTGCTTTGGTTCTGTACCAACTAGGAAGGTTTTTATGTATTTTCTCTTGTTTGTGTACGTATTTGAATTAAGCAAAGAAAATGAAAAATTTTAACACAAAGCACTCGTTGGAAGAAAAGCCATTCACACATTGCATATGGGCACCGTGAAACGAGGTGCCATGCAGATGGCTGTCAGGGACCTGAGTCTGCACTCCTGGCCGAGACACGGGTTCTTGGTGCCACAAGTGACCCAAGCTAACCCATGGTCTAACGTTGCATTGGTAAACTAAGAAAACTTAAGCAGTAAGCTTTATACAAATAATTATCCAAGAAATACTTATTTGAAAAGATTAAACATGCCTGAAAACAATACTAAACAAATGTGTCTGAAAGCCAACTACTAATTGATGAGTTGCTGGGACAAGCCCCCAGGTAACTCTAAAGCCTAACTTAATAAAGAACTAACTAAACAAATAACCATCATCCGGAAGATACTGACTCACCAAACGACGTTGTTGCTGATATCGTCGGAGTGGAAACTACTAACGATGCTAATTTTCTATGAGTTTACAATACCTCGACGCTTAAAACTGAGAAAATAGCATGGACTTAGGTATGTTTATATGGATATGCCTCCCATGTGGCCCTCAACTAGCTGGTTCTCCACAAAACTTTCACCGGCGACTCCTTGTTTCTCAGCTTATGAACCTGACAGTCTAGACGAAACTGGGACCTCTTCATGGGAGAGACTATCTGATCTCGGGCAAAATAAAGCATGCCCGAGTGACGCTAATAACTAATTTAGTCTTGACTCAGCTAAGTAATTGTATACATTTTCTTGTGATTTTATGATAAATTTGAATATATGTTCTAACCAACATGATAAGCCTTGTTTTGTAGGTCTCAACGACCGTGAGGAACTAATTATAAGTTGGTGAAGTAGAGGAACGGAGTCGGGAGCAATGGGCAAAAGTTGGCAAGGAGTAGGTAATGGCAAGGCTGGGCCGCACTGTGCAGGCGTGCCACGCTGTGCGTATGCCGCGCCTGGGCGCTATGCCACGCACACGAGCAGATGCGGCAGTCAGGCAGCACCAGTGTGCTGAGCAATGTGCCACGCCGTGCCAGCTCCGCACAAGGGATTTCCAACGCGCTGCATGAGCAGCGTGTCACGCCAGCGGCGCGGTGACACTCGACGTTTTGGCTTCCGGAGGCATCTTCAAAGAGCCTCGCGCACCAGTGTCACAGAGGCAATGCTCTGCGATACACTGTGACACGAGCCATTCCACGACAGGCTAAATTATGCACGTTTTTCATTTACTATAAATTAAGCCCTTAGCTCCTAAACTAATTTGTCACGATTTTATTTTGGAAAACTACTCTAGGAGTGAAGGGAGAAGTGGGAGAACTCAGCTAGGGTTTGTCAAATTCCCTCCCATCTACCAAATTCTTGTAAGTATGTTAGTTTAGTATAGCTTCTTGTAGTTTTACGAACATGAATGGCCAGAACCCTTCCTCTAGGGTTGAAGCCAAGGAATTATGATTGTGATTGTATGAAATTGTTTTTGGAATTAAGTTATTGATTGTTGTTTGTCTTGTATTCTAGATTGTTGGTTGTTTTATGATTGATCACCATGAAAATATATGTTAGCTTTGGGCCTATGCTTGAGAAAGCATTTACTTAGGTCAGACATGAGAATGTAAGGAGCATGTTTGTATCTCACGTATATAATTTCGTGTTAGGATAGAAATATACCTAACACCTTGCTTGGCTATAAAACGGGGTACTTAGAGACCAACTTAGGATTATCACATCACCACTCGAAGAAGTGGTTGTGAGGCTAAGTTGAGTTAAATGATTAGACGCACGAAAGTCCCTAATCATTTCCGCGTAAAACCACAACACAATTAATTGCCCACGAACTAGAAATTAGCATCCTCGCCAATGATGCAGGAGGCTAGTTTGTCGTGTTTAGAGGCTCAAGAAACCATGAACATGCAATTCTAATTATGTGAAACAACAATCAATAGTTTCCATGCTTAAACCATTGCAAATCGTAGTATCGCATGATTATCCGGTTTTAACTCTATGTTGCTCCTAGAGTGAATTCAGTAGAGTATTTCAAGTTGACCAAAAACTAGACTTAGTTAAATCTCCCTCGAAAACTTCTATAACCAACACTTGCGGTATTTAAGATCACACTTGAAATGATAGTTAGAGTGAATGGGTCCAGTCCTTGTGGGTTCGACATTTCGTCTAAAAAGAGCCACTATATTACTTGCACGACCCGCACTTTTGGACGCGCGAATAAGGGCACGTCACTATCCTTCATCCCTACACTATCTAGTAATAACTGAGGTGGGATACTGATGAATTCTCTTCAACAGTGACACATGGAAGACTAGGTGCACAGATCCTAACTCTAAAGGTAATTCTAACTCATAGGCCACATTGCCACTACGCCTCAAAATCCTGTAGGGTCCTACATACCTCGGACTGAGTTACTCTTTCTTTCCAAACTTCATCACCCTTTCATGGGTGAAATTCTCAGGATAAACCCAACTTTACAACAAAATCTAACCTCTCCTCCCTCACATCCGCATATGATTCCTATCGGCTCGAGCTGTTTTCACCTTTCTCTCGATAAGCTGCACTTTTTGCATAGCTTCATGAACTACTCCTTGTCCTATCATAGTAGCTGCTAACATCAAACAACCCTATAGGAGACCTACACCTTCTACCATATAAGGTCTCAAACAGGGCCATCTGAAAGCTAGAGTGGTAGCTGTTGTTGTATGCTAACTCAATGAGAGGTAGGTGATCATCCCAACTGCCCTTGAAGTCGATCACACAAGATCTCAACATATCTTCTAAGGTATGAATAGTACGCTCAACTTGTCCATCTGTTTGAGGGTGAAAAGCTGTGTTGAGTTTGGACTTGAGTACCGAGTCCTTTCAAATGACCTCTAGAAATGCAAGGTGAACTAGGTACTTACATGAATAATGGATAAGGGGACTCCATTCAGTCTAACCAACTCTCGAACGTACAAAGCTTAGTGTAATTCTCGCTCGAGTCTGTAGTTTTAAGTGTCACGGGCCTGAATAGAGGCCCGGATCGTATCATGGGACAATGAGCCCTGAGAGAAGCATACATCTAATCTCAATCAAAAACTGAATAATCAATAAGATACTCATAGCGGAAGTCTAACTTGAACATACACACGTAATACGAAATCCAAAGTTGAATACGTACATATGTCTGAAAAGCCTTCTAAAAACTGATGAGCTGATGGGACAAGACCCCAAATCTAACTCAACAAAACTGAAACTGAAATACATATAAAGGAAAGATGATCAGTCTAGTCCTCGGGAAATGAGGACTCACCCATAATAAGAATGCTAACTCGATAAGCCGATCACGAGCAAAAGGAATTTGAGAGCTGGGTCTCATCATGAAATGACAAAAGATAGAGATGCGGTCAAGATGTGGAATGTACTGAGTATTCCAGGTAAGTATAACCGCTAAAGTAAATAAAATCATTTAAATATAATGCGCATAACATAACATAAACATTAAGAGTCTATGAGTAGGACTTGTTATGCATTCTTTCGAAATCAGATCTCTTCATAACATAACACAACATAACTTCCATAAAATCATAATTTGAATCCATTGACTCAAAGCTAAAATCGACATTTATAAGTAAAGCTAAACATTGAATCAAACTCTGCTTTAGAACATGCATATATGTATAATGTCATGAGAAATGAAATATGCATATCTGAAATCATGAGGAACAATGGGAGACTCGTCTTTTAACCAACATACCACGATAGAGCTTACGTGGTCCTAAATCATTACACTCATGGGAAGATTTGTCCAAAGCCTTCCGTGACTAGGACGATACTATGAGATATCAATATCAAGATGAAGGCCTAATCGAGCAGGTGATAGCTCACAAGGAGGTCCTAAAGTCATAATGTATAAACCTACATTGGCACGTAGTTCCGAGGCATAGGGTGAATGACCCTTAGCTCGGCTTCTGCTAGACACTACTCCCAAAACATGCATATGCTCTACATAATTTTATATAAGGAAGCTCAACATCGTCTATTGATGAAGCTCAATGATCAAAGACATCTCAAATATGAAATCATGCATATGAGAAGCTTTAGCTCAAGACATACCACAAGCTGAAACATAATTGGGAGTCTTCTACCCAAAACCATGTGGTGAGCTATATATAAAAACTTTAACTCAAACATACCACAAACCAAAAATATAATTAGAGTCTTGCCCAAAACAATGTGCTAAGCTTAATTCGAGAAAATCATCATTCATAATTAATATTTGGGAATTTCCTAAAGCTTCATTATACATAGAAATACTCAATTCTTATCGAAAAACATAATTGTAAACATTATGGGTAGCTTCAAATCATGCTTTCATCATAATATCTCATCATCATCATATACTCATCACAAATCTCATCTTTATGAACATTACATCTATACGCTTTTAATTCATAAAACTAGAATCATGATTTTAAATTGAAAATGTTATAAAATTTTCCTCATGCTGTAATTCAATAGTAGAATCATAATCAAATCATACCCATGTATAGAAATAGAAGATTCATGAATTTGGGTTAAAACCCCATAGATTAGACATAGAATTTCATACTTCAAAGAGGGATTGGGCATGAGTGTGAAAGAAATCACCCATTCATAACCTTACATACCTGTTGGTAGCTGATTCTAACACTCCTTTAGATGCCTAATAGGAAATTGAAAAGAAATTGATGAATGCTAAGCTTGATCACCCTCTCAAGTCTTCTACCTTGCATGCATGAATAAGTAAGGCCTAAAATGAACTTTAACCCCTTTAAAAGTCACCATTTATAACTTAAACACGTAGTTTAGCCTTAGAAGCTTAGGAATTACGAAATAGCCCTTACTAAATCTGCAGAAAATTACCGTCAGGTGGCTTAACGGGAGGACCCAACACTCGTTGCTCTGGGTGGCCACGGCTCGTGAGTCGTCCAAGTGCGCTGCTTCACCTGATCTTCCGGGCTCGTCATACGCAGCCTAACAACTCGTGTTACTGGTGACCACGACTCATGGTCACCATCCGTGATGTACACTGCTTTCATGCCAAATATTTTCTCAAATAGTCAATATGACCTACCCCATGAATCGTGGGGATGAACTACGACTTGTGGGGTCCCTTCTGTCAAGTCCACCTGCCTCTTTCCCTTTTCTTTTCTTAACCCCGTTACCCATGACTGACCCAATAACTGCGGAGGGCCTGGCCACAAGTCATGGTCATTCCTGGTGGGGTATCCACTTCTTAAGCCTTAAATTTCATCCCCTGGCCTTCCCCATGAGTCACATCACGACTTGTGCTGATCTCATTTGTGCCTCCTCACGACTTGTTCTAAGTCTGCAGCAAACTCTCTACCTTTTCTCCATTTCCAAATCCCTGGTCTAATCCTTGGCTTCCGGGGTATAACAATATATCCTTGGGAGTATTTCATCCTCGAATATTAGAAAACAACGAAAAGCAAAGAAAATGCAAACATCATATTCAAATACTAATCATTTAAACCGAAACTGATGGGATGACTACCTCTGATTAGAATCGCATAACTGAATTGATTTCATGAATCATACACACATCCATATACATAAAATAAACTTGCGCAAATGAACTAAACATGAAACTAAATAAAGTCTGAGTGCAAAACTGATACCTCAAGTTGAAATGAGCTGCAGAGAACAAAATGTGGTATCTAGCCATCATATCCGCCCGGCTTCCCGCGTAGCTCCTTCAACATGCTGATTCCTCCATAACACTTTAACTGAAGTTACTTCCTTGTTCCTTAGCCTTCGAACCCTGACGATCCAATATTTCCACCGAATCTCTTCATAGCTAAGGCTGTCTCTTACACCAACGTTGTCCATCGATAACTATAGCTGGGATCATCCAAACACTTTTTCAAGAGCTATATAGTTCAAGGCTACTCCAACTCATAAGCCACCTTGCAACAAGTCTCACTATCCGATATGGGCTGATATAGCGGGGACTAAGCTTCCTTCTTTCCAAATTGCATCACTCTCTTCATGGGATATACCTCAGAAACACCTACCATTGACTTCAAATTTCGACTCTCTTCTTCTCACGTCTTCATAAGACTTTGGCGACTCGGGGCAATTTTCAACCTGTCTCTCATCAACTAAACCTTCTCCAATGCTTCATGAACCGAATCCATTCCCATCACGACGCATCACCAACCTCAAACCATCCGATGGGCGATCTACATCTTCGCCCATAGAGAGCCTCGAAGGGTACTATTTGAATACTAGAGTGATATATGTTATTGTATGCAAACTCGCTATGGAAAATGCTCATCCCAGGTACCTTTAAAGTCAATTATGCATGATCTCAACATGTCCTCGAGGGTCTGGATTGTTCGCTCCACCTGACCAACCGTTTGTGGGTGAAATGCTATGCTGAGCTTAATCTGTGTACCCAACTTTTTGAAACGAATTCCAAAACTAAGAGGTAAATTGAGTACCTCGATCTGAAATGATGGAAAAGGTAACTCCATGCAATCAGACCAACTCCTGGATTATAGTTTGGCATAATCCTCTGCCGAGTCTGTGGTTTTAACTGGCAGAAAATGTGCAGCCTTGTCAACCCGTCACTATAACCCAAATTAAATCATATTGTCGATGAGTACGAGGCAGACTTGTGATAAAATCCACATTAATTTCTTCCCACTTCCAAGTAGGAATGCTAATATCTTGAAGCACACCTCCAGGTCTCTGATGCTCAAACTTTACTAGATGACAGTTCGAACACTTGGCTACGTACTCTGCAATATCCTTCTTCATGCCATTCCACCAATAGATTTTTCGTAAGTCAAGGTACATCTTGGTGGCACCTGGATGGATAGAATACCTAGATCCACAGAGCCTCATTCAACATCCGGCTCCTCAAATCATCCACGTCCGGAACACATAAGTGACCCTGGTACCGAAGCACACCATCTCCTATTTGGGAGAAGACCTCCACCTTCTGGAATTTAAAATGAATTCCTTCAACTTTCCCAAAATTGGGTCCTCATATTGTCTAGCTTTCATCAGTCACCATGACGATTTTGATCCATTCTGAACCACAATACCGCTATCGGTCGAGTCAACCAACCTAACTCCCAACCTTGCGAGTCGATGCACATCCTCACCAACTCTTTTTCCTTTTTCCATTATTACGGGACACACTCTCCGTAGAGAGTCTACTAAGTGCGTCCGCTACCATAATAGCCTTACCCCGGTGGTATAAGACACTCATATCGTAGTCCTTGAGCAGTTCCAACCACCTCCCTTGTCGAAGTTTGAGATCTTTCTGTGAACACATATTGTAAGCTCTTGTGGTCCGTAAATACATCCAATGTGGACCCTGTACAAATAATGTCGCCATCTTCAATGTGAATATCACCGCGGCCAACTCAATATCATAGGTCGCAATTCTTCTCATGGACCTTCAACTATCCAGAGGCATATGCTATCACTTTCCCATGTTGCATCAACACACACCCAAATCCAATTCTCGAAGTATCACAATACATCATGAACCAATCAGCACCCTTTGGGTAGGGTCACCACCGATGCTGAGGTAAGTTGACTCTTTCAACTTTGAAAACTCTTCTCACAAGCCTCCGACCATTGGAATTTCACTCTTCGTGAGTCACTGGTAAAGGTGTTGCAACAGATGAGAACCTCAACAAATCTTCGATAGTAGCCGACTAAGCCCAAGAAACGCCAAATATTTGAAGGATTCACCATTCTAGGCCAATTCTTCACTGCCTCAATTTTTTGAGAATCTACCCTTATGCCCTCACTTGATACTACATGGACCAAAAAGGCTACGGAATTCAACCAAAACTCAAACTTGCTTAATTTGGCATATAATTGACGATCCTTGAGAGTCTGAAGCACTACTCTCAAATTAGCGGCATGCTTCTCCTCGCTCCGAGAGTATATCAATATGTTGTCAATAAACACAATCACGAACATGTACGATATGGCTTGAAACACCTTGTTCATCACATCTATAAAACCTGCGTGGATCATACGTTAGTACAAAAGACATAAATACAAAATCATAATGACGATATTGCGTCCTGAAGGCTTTCTTCGAGATGTCACTTCCGAACTTGTTGATGATACTCGGATTTAAGATCTATCTTCAAGAAAACACTTGCCCCTAAAGCTGGTAAAATAATTCATCAATCCTAAAGGGATACCTGTTCTTTAGTGGTCACTTTGTTCAATTGTCACTAATCACACATGCGAAGAGAACCTCTTTCGACACAAAGAGAACTAGTACACCCCATGGGGACTTGCTCGGTCTAATGAAACCCTTATCTAACAAATCCCTCAATCGCTTCGTCTAACTCTTTTAGCTCGGCTGCAGCCATTCTGTAAGGATGAATAGATATAGGTTGGTGTCGGGAAGAAGGTCAATACTAAAGTCAATCTCCCATTTGGGAGGGATATCAGGAAATCATCGGGAAAGATCTTTGATACTCACGTACTGCTAGAACTGCTTGGATAGGGTCTTGACTCGAAATCCTTAACCGTAACTAGATGGTACACACAACCCTTAGAAATCATCTTTTTGGTCTTAAGGTAGGAAATGAAAAGACTTTACAGGCACAACTGAACTACCCTTCCATTCTAAGACTAGCTCACTTGGAAATCTGAACTCTACCGCCCTGGTTCTACAATTAATTCAAAGCATAGCATGCAAATAGCTAATCCATGCCGAGAATAACATCAAAATCGGTCATGGCTAACTCTATCAAATCTGCTGAGGTGACCTTCTGAAGAATTCAGACTGGGCAACCTCTATACATCCGTCTAGCTATAACTGAGTCACCTACTGGAGTAGAAACTGAGAAGGGTTCTTAAAAGACTTCGACTAACTCCGGTTACCGTCACATAAGGTGTCACAAAGACAAGGTAGCCCCCGGATCTAGCAAAGCACACATCAATATGGAAAATTCGTAACATACCAGTGACCACATCTGGGAGACCTCCTGATCCTGGCGGGATGCTAAATCATAGAATCTATTCGGCGTTGACCGCCACTGTCGTAGTCGATGCCCCCAATGGGATGAGCGTACGAAATGGGCTACCGCACTAGAAGCTTGGTCTCGCCCCCAACTTGATCCTGTAATACCCCGGGAAGGCCTAAGAATAGACCTGGGAGTTGAATATGAAAAGTGTGGAAAACTGGAAAATATCACAGACGGCGACTCAATGACTTCGTGGTTGGATACCACGAAGCCCGGAAGCGCCATGGTATAGGGGTTCAGGGAAGTAGTGATGACAATGGATTTGCAACGACTCATTGTCAGGAACAACGAGTCGTTGTTAGCAGTCGAGGGAATGACTATGAACTTAGCTGATAGAACAATGGGCCGTTACACACCGTAAGTTTTTAATGTTTAGACAGCTTAGTCATACGTTGGTTAAGGAGTTTTAGAGAAAAACATGCGAGAAAGGGGACCGAGGAAAGGTCGAACGAGCACGGAGTCGGGACCGTGCGGGAGAAGGTGTCGGGCCAGCTGCCCAGTGGCAACAGGAACGAACCATGCCTCCGTGATGGGCCCGTGGACACGCTCCCAGATTGGTGCGACAGGTCCGCCCATGGACCCCCTATCCACCGCCTCCAGTATATATGTCCTTCCCTTTGATTTTAAGTTATATTTCAAAAGTATACTCGGCAGAAGTGAGAAACCACGAAGAAAACAAGTTAAATTCCTCCGTTTACGCTGCAAAACGCTGCCCGGATTCAAATTAACTTCGGGTATTGAAGTTTAAGGCTGCAGGGAGCATTTCTATGGAGTTATTTTCACGAAATTAGCTCGGTAAATCATAACCTCGCCGAGCTAATGTTTTTGGAATTTCTCCAAACTAGTTTCAATACGATCACAGACTTAAAGTAAGCATTTCTTCCTTCTGAACTTTTGAGAAATTATGAGTTTTAGACCGTGTTCCATCAAGTTGAAATATAGTTAATATTTATATATAAAGTTATCATTTTCTCCGAATTTAGTATTGAAACTAGTCATTTTCCCCTAGTAATACGATTGAAATTGAGAAGGATAGTTGAAACGAACTGAAACCCGCCAGTTAACCAATAATCCGCGAATGAGGTATGTTAAGGAAGTTTCCTTCGGCAAGTTAGTTTCCTTAGCACGATAACTCAGTTTGAATCCCAGTAAGAGTACCTGAAGCATGTCTATTATGATTAGTTGTTGTTATTATCTGAAACTCGTATTGCTTGTTAGTTTGGGATGGATTATGCCCGTATAACCTTCATGACTGACCCTAGGGTTATTAGCTGTGTCGACGCCTGCCACGAGCGAGATGACGTCGCTCTACAGAGCGGTATGCTGTCCGCCAAGGACGAAGATTGGGTCTCAGGTCCTGATATGCCGTGGTTGTCTCTATACACCCCCGTCGATCCTGGTGCCCTAAGGTGCAGATATCAGGAGTCCACTAGACTCAGACATAGCTACAGTCAGGGGCCGAGCGGGCTCAGTTGCAGACCCAGGGGGCCGGTAGGACAGCTATAGCTACCAGTTGACCCAGTAAGACCTTGATAGGGGTATATAGACTGAAGTGTACTCATCACTGCTTATGGGGGGCCCAGGTGGGTTATTCTGTGCTGGTTGTACCTTCCGGCTTATGGGAGCCAGGTAAGGTTTTTGTTTCCTTTTGTTATTAGTAAATTAGATAGTAAGAAGTTTTATTAATCAGGTATGATCTCTACCCCTTCATTTCAGTATTCTTAGTTCTATCTCTTTATTTCAGTCATTTATAGTTATCGTTTTACATATTCAGTACATATTGTATTGACGCCCTTTCTAGGTCGCTGTATTACTTGCCTGTAGGTACGAATAGATGAGGAGCATGTCCCTCATACCTTTCAGCCAGCATCACAAGAGCAGTTATCTTCTTTCTTCTGGAACTTGTAGATAGAAGGTTTACTTCTTTTGATTGTAGAGTTTATAGGTAGGTCGGGGCCCTGTCCTGACCATCATATTACTCCTAGAGGCTTGCAAATTGTTTCTATTTCCCTGTGGTTAGCTGTTATTGTTCGTGTGGGGCCTATACATTTTTTAGTTTACATGTTAGTTGTGTGGGGCCTTGTTTAGCTAATCGATTAGCGGCCTTGTCATCCATAGTTTAGCTTAGAACCGATTTTACTTTACAGTCATAACTAGACATCATGGTGGTCTTGTCGGCCCGCATAGGATTCCCTATTATTGCCTATTTCTGGTTAGCTATTTTCCTTTACAGGTGGCTATAAGGCCTTTTCGGCTGGAGATTGTATTTACAGCCGAGATATAGCCCGTTGTTTTCTTGATTTGGGAAGCAATCCTGCTCCAAGAGTTCATAGGCCTAGTTAAGTCAGTTCAGATCCCAGTAGGGCACCAAGTGCCAGTCATGCCTCCCAAGGTGCGGTGTGACAAACTTGGTATCAGAGCAGGTCATATGCCAAGGAGTCTACAAGCCGTGCTAAGTAGAGTCTTGTCTATGGATGTGTTGTGCACCACATTCTATAGGCAGGAGTCTGCGAGGCATGATAGGATGGTTTCTCTTTCTTCTTATCTAGTCGTGCTATAGAGCTGTACAGTATAGGGTTGAGTCCCTAAGCTTACCATATTCTTTTATCTATAGAGAAATGACAGACTCGCGATAACCACGACTGGTAGGAGATTGGATGTTGCAGCAGGGGAAGGCACTAGCATGGTGCCTCAGTCAGAGTCAGCCCAGTCTGAGGGCGTCATGGAGACTTCATCTCGGTCTCCCCATCACTCTCCACTACTTCAGGAGCCGCTTGAAGCAGCAAATGTGACGACACTGCCTCCAACAGTCTCTATACCAGCACTATCAGATCAGGATGTTAGGAGTGTTGTTGTTATGTTAGATCAGATGATGGCTGCACAGCATCTACCAGTGTCACCCACAGTCGCAGAGTCCTCAGGAGGGCCTGGTAGTTCGGGGGTCCGAGAAACATTGAGTCCCCCGCAGTTCACAGGGACGGATCGGGCGGAGGACCCTCAGGATTTCTTGGATCGAATATAGTGGATTTTTAGGGTAATGCATGTTACACCTGTAGAGTCGGTTGAGTTAGCGGTATTTCGGATACGAGGCATCACACCACTATGGTACAAGAGTTGGGACAGGTCCCGAGGGAGAGATGTTTCCCTTCCAACTTTGCCCAGCTTTTTAGGGGCTTTTCTGGATCACTACCTACCACGGGAAATTCGACAGGCCCAGATTGATCAGTTTCTACATCTAGAGCAGGGGTTGATGAGTGTCCGGGAATACGCTATGAGGTTCGACTCCTTGGCCCGATATGCACCAGCTTTTGTAGATACCATGCCGGCTAGGTTGCATCAATTTATTATGGGGCTGAATCCATAATATGTGGAGACCTGTATTACGGCCACTCTACGAGAGGACATGGATATTTCCCGTGTTCAGGCTTTTGCTCAGAATATTGAAGGGATCAGACAGAAGCAACGGGAAATAAGGAGGGCAAGTCAGGAGCAGCACCGCAGGGCCAGACCTAGTGATATGCAGGTGGAGTCCCAGGGTGGACCTAGGCCACGATTTTCGGGCAGACCACCCAGACCCCCACCCCCACAATAGCATCATGGGAGTGGATGTGATCGTCGGGGGCAGTCAGGACCCGACGAGAGCTCACGATCAGCAGGTTCACAACAGTAGAGAGGAGTGGAGCAGAGTAGATTCACCGTACCATTTTGCCCTGTTTGCAGTTAACGTCACTCTCGGGCATGCAGGTATGGTTCTAAAACATGTTATACTTGTGGACAGGAGGATCATCAGATGAGAGATTGTCCAACCAGGGGTCAGAGTGATCAGGACCGACAAGATAGATCTTCAGTAGGGTCATATGCCCCAACATCTCCAGTAGGGCATAGGCCCTCAGCTCCAACCGGCAGAGGCCGAGGCAGATCAGGGGCATCTAGCTTAGGCTTGTTTTGAGAAGTTGTCGTCAAGGGGTGACCATGAGTGGCAGTCACGAGTCGTGGAGTACCTCCTGACTAGTGAAGTGTGTCGTCGTCTGGGCTTTGAAATTTAAGTTGTGATTTTCCAGTTTTGACTATGGATTAGACTTCACAACTTATCCCGTACCTCAAGACTCGTGATGTCCCTCATGAGGACTGGCAGGGTCAGTTTTCAAGCAATTTTAGTAAGGGTATTTTCGTAATTTCTAAGCTCCTAGATCCTAAATTACGTTATTTTGGGATTATTTTCAGAGAGATTTAGGGAGTTAGTCGATAGTTTCCTCTAATTTCCTCTTATTCTCTCAAGTTAGTACATAGAAAACTCAGGCAGGAGGTGCAGAGAAAGAACAAGAGTTTCATTTTTTTTCTCAAATTACTCTAGGATTTTTCTCAGAGATTTCTACTCCAGGCATATGGAAATTCAACAAGGTAATTTCTCTTCCCTTGTTCCCCAAAGCCCCTTTGAAAATCTTTAGAAGTTCTAGCCTTGAAGATTAATGTTAGGGTTTGTTTGTCAGTTAGATTCTGAATTTCCTTACTATTATAATCTCCATGACTCTTGGAAGTTGTTGTTAGCTATACTTCCTATTGATATCGATTTCCTTGAAATGCGTACTTTATCCCTACTTGATAAATATGATTTAAAGGAGTCTTGCACAATTGTCTAGATATAACATTGCTTGATTCTGATTGTTCTTGAAATCACTAGGATAGTACAGTTGTATGATTAAGAGTTGAGTTATTGATTGTTTAGTCTCAGTCATTACTTAGCAAAAATTCAATATCTTAAAGAAATGTAATCTAATCAGTTTGACTATATTCAATTTATCAGTTGTCAAGTTGTTCTTGAGATGGTTACGACGCTTTTAGACAAAGCAGCTCTGGCCAGTCTTAGAACCCTTAGTCTCAATTATCAGGTCCTTCAAACTCTCATGGTACTTTCAGATAAGTATTCCTGACTTAAGTCTTAGGACATCCATTTTGAGTTATCAGCCTAGCAACTTTCCAAATCTTAGATGGCATTCATACACAACATTGTTAAATATGTTTTTTCAGAAAAATGTTATTTAGTTCTGTTTTACAGCTTCTGCTTATGCCTTAAGACCAGTGTGATGTTAAGCCAACGGTTAAGCTTGGGGTCACTTGTGAGTCCAGGTATCGTGTCGCGTCCAAAATATAGACTCGAGTGGTGACAAACTTTGTATCAGAGCGCTAGGTTTAGAGTATCCTAGGAAGTCTGAAAGCCACGTCAAGTAGAGTCCTTTTCATGGGTGTGAAGCGTGCCACACTTAAGAGTGGGAGGCTACAAGGTGTTTTTAGGAAATTTCCCTTTTGTTCATATTCCTTATCGTGCATTCATCTTAATCCCAAAAATGTCCTCCTAACTCCTGCTCTATTCTTTTTCAATGAAAACATGCCTCCAAAATAAGGAAATGGGAGGAGAATCGAGAATGCAAACCAACTTGCCCCACCAGCTCCAGCAGCCCCTCAAGGCGATCAGGCGTCACATGCCGATTTCAGGGTTGCGATTCAAATGCTTTCCCAGGCTGTGGCTAACCAAGTGAACCAGCAAGTGGTTTCGGCGAATATGAATGGGTCTGTAGTAGCTGTAAGAGTCTGAGATTTCACCCAAATGAACCCTACAGCCTTTCATGGATCTAAAGTAGGAGAGGACCCGTGAGAGTGCTGATCTGGCTGCCTACCAGTTGAAAGGGGTGGCTCAGATTTGGTACAAGCAATGGAAGGAGGCGAGGTCAACTGGAGTAGGATCAGTAGAGTGGGACGAGTTCATTATGGCGTTTCTCGGTAGATTCTTTCCTCGGGAATTGAGGAAGGCCAAGGTTGATGAATTTATGAACCTGAGGCAGAATAATATGAAAATGGATGAGTATGCATTGGAGTTCACTCGGCTGTCGAGGTATGCTCCAGAGATGGTCGCTGAGCCGAGGGCTCATTTTCTAAAATTTGTAAATGGAGTTTCAAATTTGGTACTGAAAGAGTGCAGAATGCGATGCTTATTAAGGACATAGAGCTCTCTATCCTTATTATTCATGCATAGCAGATTGAGCTATAGAAGTTGAAGGAGATTGAGAGGTAGAACAAACGGGTGAGAACGAGTCAGTTTGAATATAGCCAACAAAGGTCATACGGTAGTAATCTCCCACAGTAGTAGCAGCGGAGACCTCCAGCACCCACATCTTCCAGTGCTCGTTCATTCAGGCCTCGCAAGAACCAAAGGGGTGGAACATCAGGCTCTTAGTCTTAGAGTCACATCTCTAGCAGCTGCCCATTTCCAACTTGTCCTAAATATGGCAAGAATCATCCGGGTAAGTGTCGCTTAGGTAGAGATTGTTGCCAACAGGATGAGGAAAGGCTCAATCCACTACCACAGCACCCCCAGTAGGTCGCCCAACATAGTAGGATACTTCTTTAGGTACAGATGGCAGTTAGCACCAAAACCATTTTTAGGCCTTGCCTTCTTGTCATGACCAGGAGAACTCAACTGATGTGGTCACGGGTATGTTACATCTTTTCCATATAGATGTATATGCCCTACTAGATCCAAGAGCCACACTTTCATTTGTGACTCCTTACACAGTTGTTCAATTTGATATCAATCTATAAATCCTTTCAGAACCATTTTCAATTTCTACTCCGATTGGTGAGTCAGTTAGAGCCACCTAGGTATATAGAAACTGCCCAGTCTCAATGTTGACTAAAGTCATCCCAATTGATCTACTAGAGCTAGACATTGTTGACTTCGACCTTATTCTAGGTATGGATTGATGACATTCTGGTTATGCCTCAGTCGACTGCAGAACTAGAGTCGTCAGGTTTCAGATCCTTAATGAGTCGGTCTTAGAATAGAAGGATAGTGTTTTAGCGCCCAAGGGTTAGTTTATTTCCTAGCTTAAGGCTAGGAAAATGATTTCAAAGGGTTGCATCTATCACTTGGTTAGGGTCAGGGATTCCAGTTTTGAGACCCCGACTATTCATTCAGTTTTGGTTGTTAGCGAATTTCTTGACGTCTTTCCTTAAGATGTTCCTGGAGTTCCTCCTGAGTGGGAGATAGATTTTGGCATAGACCTTCTTCCGAACACCCATCCCATCATTATTCCTCCTTACAGAATGGCTCCAACTGAGCTTAAGGAATGAAGTAACAGCTAAAAGACCTTCTATATAAGGGCTGTATTAGACCCAAAAGCTCTCCATGGGGTGCTCCAGTATTTTTCGTGCGAAAGAAAGATGGTATGCTCAGAATGTGCATCGACTACCATCAATTGAACAAAGTCACAGTGAAGAACAAGTATCCCCTACCCAGGATTGACGACTTATTCGATCAGCTTCAGGGAGCTAGTTGGTTCTCTAAGGTAGATCCCAAATTAGAATATCATCAGCTTAAGGTCAGAGAATATGACATACCAAAAATAGCCTTCAGTACGTGGTACGGTCACTATAAATTTGTGGTTATGTCTTTTAGGATAACATATATCCATGCATCTTTTATGGACCTGATGAATAGGGTATTCAAGTTGTACCTTGACATGTTCGTTATTGTGTTCATAGATGACATCTTGGTATACTCCAGAAATGACAAGGATCATGCTAACAACCTGAGGATAGTGTTGCAAACTCTTAGAGACCGCCAGTTGTTCGCTAAATTCAATAAGTGTGAATTCTAAGTGAAGTAAGTGGCTTTTCTCATTCATATGGTCTCAGGTGAGGGTATTTAGATGGATCCTCAAAAGATAGCAGTAGTAAAAGATTGGCCAAGACCCACTTCCCCAATAGGCATCTGGAGCTTCTTGGGCTAGCCGGTTATTATCGACAGTTTGTAAAGGGGTTTTCTTCCACTACATCCCCTACGACTAAGCTGACTTAGAAAAAGGTGAAGTTTCAGTGGTTAGATTCATGTGAGAAGAGTTTCCAAGAGTTGAAGACTCGACTCACTATAGCTCTAGTTTTGACCTTGCGAGAAGGAACATATGGGTTTGTAGTTTATTGTGATGCTTCCCAAGTTGGCCTCGGTTGCATTCTGATGCAGCGGGATAAGGTGATAGCTTATGCCTCCAGACAGCTCAAGGTTCATGAGAAGAACTATCAGACTCATGTCTTGAATTGGCGGCAGTGGTATTTGCTTTGAAGATATGGAGACATTACCTTTATGGGGTTCATGTGGATGTTTTCACCGACCATAAGAGCCTTCAATATGTGTTCATTCAGAAGTACTTGAACTTTCATCAGAGGAGGTGGCTAGAATTTTTAAAAGACTATGACATGAGTATGTTGCACCACCCGGGCAAGGCCAATGTGGTGGTAGATGCCTTAAGAAGGATGTCTATGGGAAGCATAGCTCACGTTGAAGAGGGCAGAAAGGAGCTGGCAAAAGATATCCACAGGTTAGCTCGATTAGGAGTGTTAGTTGATCAAGCTGATCCCCAGAGTTGTCATCCAGAATGGGTCAGAGTCCTCACTGGTGGAAGAGGTTAAGTCAAAGCAGGACGAAGACCTCATACTACTCAAACTAAAAGTAATTCTAAGAAAAGAGGTGGAGGCTTTCTCCTAAGGGGGAGATGGTGTACTTCGTTAGTATGGCAGATTGTGTGTTCCAGATGTAGATGACTTGAGACAACAAATACTGGAAGAAGCACACAACTCCAGGTATTCTATTCATCTAGGTGCCACTAAGATGTACCTTGACCTATGAGAAATCTATTGGTGGAACGTCATGAAGAAGGACATCGCAAAATTTGTAGCTAAGTGTCCGAACTGCCAACAGGTTAAAGTTGAACAACAAAGACCTGGGTGTATGGCTCAGGATATCAATATTCCTACTTGGAAGTGGGAGGAAGTGAATATGGACTTCATCACGGGTTTACCTCGTACACGCCGACAACATGATTCAATTTAGGTGGTTGAAGACCGGATGACTAAGTCAGCATAATTCCTATCAATAAAGACTACAGACTCAACTGAGGATTATGCTAGACTGTACATTTGGGAGTTGGTCAGACTACATGGAGTTCCCTTGTCCATTATTTCAGATAGAGGTACTCACTTCACCTCGCATTTCTGGAAGTCATTTTAGAAGGGACTTGGCACTCAGGTCAAGCTCAGCATAACTTTTCACCCACAGACATATAGACAAGCTGAGTGGACCATTTAGACCATGGAAGACATGTTGAGAGCTTATGTGATCGACTTCAAGGGAAGCTGGGATGATCATATACTTCTCATCAAGTTTGCATACAACAACAACTGCCATTCTAGTATTCAGATTGCCCCGTTTGAGCCGTTATATGGTAGGGGGTTTAGGTCTCCTATTGGTGGTTTTAGGTTGGAGAAGTTCCTTTGATAATACCAGACTTAGTTCATGAGTCTATGCAGAAAGTGTAGCTTATCAGGGAAAGGTTAAAAACAATACAGAGCTTATAGAAATCGTATGCAGATGTAAGGAGAAGAGAGTTGGAGTTTACAGTTGATGATTGGGTTTATCTAAATATTTCACCTATGAAAGGGGTGATGAGGTTTGCGAAGAAAGAAAAACTCAGTTTGATATATGTGGGACCTTACAGAATCCTGAGACATATTGGAAATGTGGCCTACGAGTTAGAGTTACCTGCAAAGTTAGCATTGGTGCATCCAGTCTTCCATGTGTCATTACTGAACAAGTGCATCGATGATCCGACCTCAGTAGTGCCTCTAGAGAGTGTTGGTGTAAAGTACAGCCTCTCCTATGAAGAAGTTTCATTTTATATCCTAGACTGTCAGGTTCGTAAGCTGAAAACAAGGAAGTAGCTTCAGTAAAGGTTCTATGGAGAAATCAGCTTGTTGAGGGAGCTACGTGGGAAACCGAAGTAGATATGATGGATAAATACCCACATTTTTTCCCTCCCGGCTCAGTTACAACTTGAGGTATCATTTTCCTCTCTAATACTCTCTTTAGCATCGTGTCTAAATCATGTCACCCAGTTTCTTTCATGTTAGTGCATGTATGTGTGATTTATGTATTTAGTTTAGTCATATATTTCAGTTTGGAGTCAGTCACTCCGTCACTTTTCATCTTCAGATGTTCAGTATTTGGGATGGCAATTCCATTACCCAGCTTTTCAATATGTTTACCCATATTAGAGGATGAATGTTCCCAAGGGGGAGATATTTTAATACCCCGAAAGCCCCTAAGATCAGACCCAAGGGTTCAAGCGGAGAAAACAGGAAAATATTGCCCAGGTCATAGGACGAGTCATCCAGTGACCGGTGAGGAGACTACAAGAGTCATGGAGTGACTCATGAAGTGAATGTTGGTTGTGAGAAGTCGTGGTCAGGGTGTGACCACGAGTGGCAGCCACGAGTCGTGGAGTACCTCACAACTCGTGAAGTGTGTCGTCATCTGGGCTTTGAAATTAAGACGGGATTTTCTAGTTTTGACAACGGATTGGACTTCTCGACTCATCCCATACCTCATGAGTCATGATGTCCCTCGTGAGGACTGGCAGGGTCAGTTTTCTAGCGATTTTAGTAAGGGTGATTTCATAATTTATAAGCTCATAGGTCCTAAACTATGCTGTTTTGAGATTATTTTCAGAGTGATGTCGAGAGTTAGTCGATAGTTTCCTCTCATTCTCTCATGTTAGTACATAGAAAACTCAAGCAGGAGGTGCAAAGCAAGACAACAGTTTTAGTCTTCATCTCAGTTTACTCCAACATTTTTCTTAGAGATTTCTACTCCAGGTATGTGAGAATTCAACAAGGGAATTGCTCTTCCCTTGTGCCCCAAGACCCTTCTGAAAATCTTCAGGAGTTCTAGCCCTGTAGATCCAAGTTAGGGTTAGTTTGTCATTTAGATTCTGCATTTCCTTATTTTGATAATCTCCATGACTCTTGGAAGTTGTTGTTAGTTATACTTCCTATTGATATCTCTTTCCATGAAATACGTACTTTAGCCCAAGTTGATAAATGTGCTTTAAAGGAGTCTTGCACAATTGTTTAGATATAACATTGCCTGATTCTGATTGTTCTTGAAATCACCAGGATAGTACAATTGTATGATTAAGGGTTTAGTTTTTGATTGTTTAGTCTCAGTCACTACATAGCAAAAATTTAGTATCTTACAGAAATGTCATTTGATCAGTTTGACTATATTCAGTTTATCAATTGTCAGGTTGTTCTTAAGGCGGTTACGAAGCTTTTGGACAAAGCAGCTCTAGCCAATCTTAGAACTCTTAGTCTCAATTATCAGGTTCTTCAGACTCTTGAGGTACTTCCAGATAAGTATTCCTAACTTAAGTCTTAGGACATCAGTTTCGAGCAATCAACCTAGTAGTCACAGTTACGATTTCCAATGGGAGTAGGACTTAGCACTGAGCGGGATGGGGTTTAGCGCACCCAGGTTCTAAGAACTATGTTGCCACCGTAGGTTATTAGCCCAAGAAAGCCTCAGAAAGTGACCACCCAGTTCAGCTACTATACCCTATCAAGGTATAGTGGGCCTTCTCGGATAGGGGGTATACATCGGTCTCCACGTCTAGCTTACATGGTTACATGTTGGTTAGAGAGTCTCCCACTTATCAGTACAACTCAGTCTCAGTTCTCAGTTTAGTCTCACAGATTCAGGACATGTTATGACCATCAACCAGTGTCTATGCTTACGTACACTATTACAGTATATCTCTACACTTATCAGTTATTAGCTGGTCATTCATGTTACGTACATCTCACTTACTTAGTATATTCAAATTATGATGCATATATTTTCTATGATATGTCGAATTAAGATATAGGTGCAAGTTCTCAGATTCGGCATCGTCAAAAGTTCCTTTCCAACGATCCAGCAGCATTAGTCATTTGGTCAGTCCTCATCTTCCGGGGACAAGACTCTTCCTTCAGTTCAATTTCCTTGTAGTATTACTTTAGAGTTAGCTGGGGGCTTGTCCCAGAAACTCACCATATGTTAGACGTCTTTCAGACACAGCATTGTTAAATATGTTTTTTTTCAGAAAAGTTACACCCCGTAAAAGTTAACGATTAGTAGGTGTACGCGTGGATTTGAAATAAATAAAGAGAGCACGACGCGTGTAGAGAAGCCTCGAAAGTTGGGTTAAGTGAGGCCAGGCCGCACAGGGCCAGCGCAACGTGCCAGCCGGCAGGACACCGGCCAGCGCGGTGCACCAGCAGCCTTGGCTCCCTGAGCAGTGTGACGCACCAGCCCTCTTGGCGCGATGCGGGGGCAAGGCAGCGTGATGGGCAGCGCGGGGCGTCCCCCCTGTCATCGCCCTAAGTATATAAATACCCCTCTAAGTCAATTGTAAGTTATTTTCCAACCATCAATCATCCAGAGGAACAGAAAAACACAACTTTCAAGTAAATCTCATCCATTTATGCTACGAAACGCTGCCTGAATTCAAATTAACTTTGGGTATCGAAGTTTAAGCCCGTAGGGAGTATTACTATGGAGTTATTTTCACGAAATTCGCCCGGCAAATCATAACCCCGTCGATCTAAAGTTGTCAGAATTTCTCCAAACTAATTTATATGCAATCACAGGATTTAAGTAAGTATTTATCCCTTCTGGACTTTTGAGAAATTACGCGTTTTTGACCGTGTTCCATTAAGTTGAAATATAGTTAACATTTGTATAAAAGGTTATCGTTTTAGCCGAATTTAGTACTGAAACTAGTTTCATTCTCCTAATAGTATGATTTCAATTGAGAAGAGTTGTTGAATATAATCTGATACTCGCCAGTTAAGCAGAAATCACCAATCTAGGTATGTTAAGGTGAATCCCTTTGGCAAGTAAGTTTCTTCAGTATCATAACTCAGTCTGAATACCAGTAAGAATACCATAAGAATATTTATTATGATTAGTTTTTTTTATTAGTTGAGACCAGTATTCCATGTTTAATTTGGGATTGACTATGCATTGTATAGTCTTCCATAACCAACCCCAGGGTTACTAGTTGTGTCGACGCCCGCGAGGGGCTAGATAACATCGCTCCAAGTAGAGATATTTCGTCCGTGAGGGAACAAAGATGAGGTCTGAGGTCCTCATACAGTCCATTCCATGGATGGACTATTTATATGTCGTATCGGCACACCCCGTCGAGTTCGGTACCCAGGGTACAGATAGCAGGAGTCCACTGGACTCAAACATAGCTATATTTCAGAGGTCAAGCAAGCTCAGTTGCAGACCCAGGGGACTGGTAGGATGGCTACAATTATTAGATGACTCAACATGACCTTGTTAGGAGTATAT
This sequence comes from Datura stramonium, assembly GCA_018107945.1. Taxonomy (NCBI): domain Eukaryota; kingdom Viridiplantae; phylum Streptophyta; class Magnoliopsida; order Solanales; family Solanaceae; genus Datura; species Datura stramonium. The sequence goes on from JACEIK010007949.1 coordinate 49,221, forward strand.
AGATTGAAGTGTACCCACCAGGGCTTATGGGGGCCCCGAGTGGGTTATTCTGTGCTGGTTGTACCTTTTGGCTTATGGGGGCCAGGTAAGGTTCTTATTTACACTATTTATTGGTAGATTAGACAGCAGGAAGGCAAGTATTCAAGTTATATTTCCATCTCTTTCACTCAGTTACTTTCAGCTCATTTTAAGTTTTTATTCAGTCAGTTTCAGTTATTTCCTTACATATTTGGTATATATTGTACTGTCGCCCATCCTTGGGGCGTTGCAGTACTTGCCTGCAGGTGCGGATAGATGAGGAGCTGGTCCCTCTTAGCCTTCAGCTAGGATTGTCAAAAAGGTCGGCTCCTTTTCTCCGGAGCTTGTAAATAGAAGGTTTACTTCTTTTGATTGTACAGTTTTGGGTAGGCCAGGGCCTTGTCCCGACCATCATATTACTCCTAGAGGCTTGCAGATTGTTTCTATTTTCCTATGGTTAGCTGTTGGTGGCCGTGTGGGGCCCATATGTGTTTTAGTTTACGTGTTGGCCATGTGGGGCCTTGTTTAGCTTTCAATTAGCGGCCTTATCGGCCATAGCTTAGTTTAGTACTAGATTTACTTTACATTCATAAATAGACATCATGGTGTTCTAGTCAGCCTGCATAGGATACCCTGTTATTGCCTATTTCTAGTTAGTTGTTTTCCTTTACAGGTGGCTATAAGGCCTTGTAAGTCGAAGGTTGTATTTACAGCCGAGATATAACCCATTTTTTCTTGATTTGGGGGAGTAAACCTGCACCAGGAGTGCACAGGCCTAGTTAATTCAGTTCAAATCCTAGTAGGGCACCAAATTCCAGTCGTGCCTCCCAAGGTGGGGCGTGACAAGAAAAGTGTTATTTAGTTCTGTGTTATAGCTTCCACTTATGCCTTAAGTCAGTAGACTAGTGTGATGTTAAGCCAAGGGTTAGCTTGAGGTCACTTGTGACTTTAAGTACCATGTTGCGTACAGAGTGTAGACTCGGATCGTGACACAAAATATCCACACTTAATGTCTTAGAGGATTTAGGTGAAATTCATCTATATAGGTTGAGAGACGGTAGATGAACTTAATCGTCAGTCTTACACAAAATTCACCAGGATAGATCATTAATAAAATAAGCCCACTACATTATGAAATTATGGGGAACATGGTCTTGGTTTTGTTTCAATAATTTGATAAACAACTTTATCATTGTTAGCATTATTTTATTCTTTTTATTTGCAGCCCCCTTCCGAAATATTGACTACAAGTTAGTTTAATCATTGTTAACACATTATTTCTTCATATTCCCTATAGGATCAACCCCAACTTATGTTGGGTTACTATATTTGACAGTGACTTCTTTATACTTCATTGCAAGGTGTAATTTAGGTGTGATCACTTGGTATCCATACAACCACAAATTAAATGAAAAATAGGTTCTAACATGATGTTGTTAGGTTAGATATTGCTAAGAGATAATATTCCCTCTATAGTATTAGATTTAGCTTCAACTACTTAGCCAAAAATTTTTATTATGTTCTTCATTTAGGTCTTTTGTATTATAGTTCTAGCTAAACACTATTGTATAATACGTGAATCAATCAACAAATGTGATTTACTCTCTCAAATCCTTTCAATTGTAAGGTGATAAATATGCATATTGTTTACCCTGAAATCGATATAATTGAATTTGTAGGGGGTTAAGAACACACGTGATAATTCAACCCTATTATAGGTTTGATTTACAAGAATTTTGATTATTAATGGACAATGAAAAGAAATAAAGCATAACGTAAATAAGCGAAATAAAATAAGGAGAAAACTCTAAGTGTATCCAAAGCGACCATGAGCGAGCTCAAGATATCTACCTCAGACTCGAAATTAGCTACTCAAAATAATTTAAGTTCAAGGTTGTATAGAGAAAATGTTTGGGGCCCAAGAAAATAATATATAGCTAATGTATTTGCTTGAGAGAGAAATAGAATCTGAATCCCTTTACAAAAGAGGAAGATCGTGTACTTATAGGCTATAGAGTTAAGGCCTTGACCCATAATAAAAGGCTATCGGAGCCCTAAAGTACTGTACCCTATGTTCTGGCTCCACGCGTCCAGTCAGTTGGAAAGGCCAGCTAATATTCCTGCCTACTCAGATCTGTACATGCTCATGCACACACTTGAGCTGCCTGACAATCTTGTCCCCTGCCTATATTTTACACCACATAATTAAGGACGAAGATTCCTCAGTCCTTATCCGTATTAAATGGTAACTTTGCCATCACTATCTCGAAGAAACCACTCCCCCAGGTCCTTAGCTCTCGCATTCTCAAAATTCATCTCAGGACCTATCAATGGTGCCACATGTCCTTAATCCCATTTTTGCTGATATAGGTAATCCCTCCGCTTTGTGGAGGTAAAGGCATGTGATCACGCCCAAATTATACCTCACAATGAATTAAGTATAAAGTGGTAGTTGTCAAATATAATAACCCAACAAGGTTGGGGTCGACCACACAGGGAGTAGAGAAGAAATAATATGTTAACGATGAGTAATTCAACCTATAGTCTATATTTTGGAAGGGGGATTGCAAATAAAAGAAAAGGCAATTCTAACAATGACTGAGTTGTTATCAAATTAATGAGACAAAACTAGGATTGTGTTCCCTATGATTTCATAACGTAGTACGCTTATTTTATTAGAGATCTATCCAGGCGGATTTTTTGTAAGACTAACGATTAAGTTTACCAAATGTCTCTTGACCTACATAGAAGAATTTTCCTTAAATCCTCTCGAACTATAGGTATTTATAATTTTCCTTCTCCATAAGTCTTGGATTAACTATCCTCGGTTAGAGCTCAAGTTAATTAGATGAGGGTTAGTAGCATTATGTTTACTATTATTCTCTTTTTTCTTACTTCAACCCCTTTGATTGAGCAAGTTGAATATACATGCATGTTTCAACATTTGCAACCGCTAAACTCATTAAAACAAAGAGAATAATAATCCACTCAATTCACCATTCAAGAATCACTATTTTATTTTTGCCTACATTTGTTAATCCATCATGGTTCCCACAATTCTTTCTCAAGAGATTTAGCTGCTCATGGTTGCGAAATAATAATATAAGATGTAGAAAAAATCATAACGAAATACTTACAATAGTATGAAATTGTTTAACAAATCTCCAAAGCTAAATTGAATCACTAGAACTTGATGAATTCTCTAATAAATATTCGACTAAGTAATTACATAAATTTGTAAAGTATGAATTGTGCAAAGTTGATACTAAATTCCAAAATGTTTGAATCCTCTATAAAACCTCCTAATAAAGGTATATATAGTAGTTGATTAAGTCTTCATTATTCCTGCTCGGATTGGGATTGGGCTTTGCAGCTTCTGTTCCTGCTTGAACTGGGGTAGAAATCTCTGGTCGTCTGGAGCAGCTCTGTGGACTATTCCTCTCCATGCATTGGGATGGCTATACATCATTCCTTTCAAGGCGCCAACCTTCCCTGTGCGTCATGCATGCCATAGCACAAATGTGTCTGTGCGATGCCAACCTCTATCATACTCATTTTCTCGACCCACAGGTAATAGAGAAGAAATAATATGTTAACGATGAGTAATTCAATCAATAGTCAATATTTTGGAAGGGGGATTGCAAATAAAAGAAAAAGCAATTCTAACAATGATTGAGTTGTTATCAAATTAATGAGACAAAACTAGGATTGTGTTTCCTATGATTTCATAACGTAGTAGGCTTATTTTATTAGTGATCTATACAGGTGGATTTTTTGTAAGACTAATAATTAAGTTTACCAAATGTCTCTTGACCTACATAGATGAATTTCCGCAAATCCTCTCGAACTATAGGTATGTATATTTTTCCCTCTCCATAAGTGTTGGATTAACTATCCTCGGTTTGAGCTCAAGTTAATTAGATGAGGATTGGTAGCCTAAATTTTCACTATTATTCTCTTTTTTCTAACTTCAACCCCTTTGGTTGAGCAAGTTGAAGATACATGCATGTTTCAATATTTTCAACCGCTAAAACTAATAATAATCCACTCAATTCACCATTCAACAATCACTATTTTATTTTTGCCAACTTTAGTTAATCCGTCATGGTTCCCACAATCCTTGCTCAAGAGATTTAGCTGCTCATGGTTGAGAAATAATAATATAAGATGCAGAAAAAATCATAATGAAATACTTACAATAGTATGAAATTGTTTAACGAATCTCCAAAGCTAAATTGAAATCACTAGAACTTGATGTATTCTCTAATAAATATTCGACTAAGTAATTACACAAATTTGTAAAGTATGAATTGTGCAAAGTTGACACTATATTCCGTAATGTTCAAATCCCCTATAAAACCTCCTAAAGGTATATATATAGTAGTTGATTAAGTCTTCATTATTCCTGCTCGAATTAGGATTGGATTTTACAGCTTCTGTTCTTGCTTGAACTAGGATTAGAATCTCTGGCCGTCCGGAGAAGCCCTGTGCACCGTGTATCTCCATGTGCTGGGATGGCTAAGCATCATTCCACTCGAGGCGCCAACCTTGCCTGTGCGTCACACATGCCATAGCATAGATGTGCTTGCGCAATGCCAACCTCTATCATACTCGTTTTCTAGACCCAATTTTGCCATACTCGCACTTTTTAACAATAATTAAGCCTAAATCCGTCACTTTAATTCTTAAAAATATCTAATCATATGTGTTAGCTCCTTTCCACAAATATCATATAAAATCAAAGAAAGCACACATAATTTGTTCTTGAAACATAGTTAAGCATAGGCAAAATATGGAAAATAAGTGAAATACACCCTACATCACCACACCATACTTAAACTATTATTCGTCTTCAAACAATCTACTACTTCCTTTCTCAAATTCAACCACAAAATTCACACTAAAAATAGGTCTACTTACACTTAGGGTCATTAGACAATGCAATCAAGCTCCACCAATTCACTCAACATGCATATAAGATCAACATTCAAAGGTTAACAATTGAAATCACTTAGCTTCTAGAACTAACTCGACAAGACATATTTGGGCCAATATAAATCATATGTAATTTAGTATCAAGATACACCAAAATCTTACCATTATGTTCCCCTCAATATATTTAAAGATGCCCTCTCACTCACATGATATATAACAATATGGAATTGGGCATAAATAGAAAAATATCACTCACTCTCCCAAAGAACGTCAACATGCATGCAAAAGACGATCCATAAGCTTGCCCATAGTGTAAATACTCCACTAATATAGAATATCGAATCTAAGATCAATTAGGATTTAAGATGGTTGTAATGTAGGCTAAGAGGTAGGAGCTATTTGGCCAAGATAGTGACTAATCTTCTTAAGCACTTTAATACTTCACAATTATTTTTAGCACATTCTTCAATCCACCTATTTTTCTCCTTATACCTCCTTTTATTTTCACTTTGAAACTTAAGTGACTAGTACGAAATTTTTAACTTTAAGTTCATTCACAAATTTTTTTCTTTTCATTCTTGATTCATTCATTCATTTTTTGCAAACCTTTTTTTCTTTTTCTTTCCCCACAACATCACTCTCCTTGTTTTGTACTTTTCACCCTTTTCTTTTCTTCTAATCTTAACACTTTAGCTTTTTCCCCTTTTTCTTCTCTTCACTTGTGCTCCTTTTATGAAAAATTTTCAATTAAAGTTCTCTAGAAGTGTAACACCCTGAAACTTTCCTAGATCAAACTCAGATCTTGCAAGAAAAAATAGGGCAAACCAGAAAATTTTATTACAGAATGACCCAGACAATGGATCATGGTCACCTCTAACAGGCCGTTGTTTGAGTCATTGTCAGCTTAGTAGATTTTCCTTCGAGGGAACCAACGAGGCATAGGATGACTGTTGGAAGAATTAACGAGCTGTCCTGTCATCCGTTGGATCCCAAGTTCAGAAACCTACCTGACTTTTCCCAGGAGAAACTAGTGAAACTAACGACTCGTGCTTCCTACCAATGATCCGTTGCTACCACTCATAACCAAGTCTCAGGTCCTAACAGTATTGACCATGAGTCGATGCAATGACCCGTTGGTTCTACCGATGATTTGTTGTGTTTCCCATTGTCTTAGGGCCCGATTTTCCCTACTAGTGACAATGAGAGGTATCAGCGACCCATTGGTTATCCCAAGGAGTCGTGGTATCCTCCGTAGTCCCATTCTAGTGAGCTTAGTTTTTGGACCCAAAATCAACGATTGGTTCCAACGAGTCATGGTGTCGACCAATGACCCTTTTTAAGGCCCATTGGTTCTTGTCAGCAGTTTTTTCCAGATTTTCCACCATGAATATGTTAATAATTTCCCATATTTTTAATCCCTAAACTATGTCTTTTTGGATTATTTTCAGGGAATCTAGAGGGGTAATCAACGATACTTCACTCATCTCATTCCCTCAGAAGTCAGATCGTAAAACTTTCTCAAAAAAACTCAGAGCAGAAGCTAGGGAAATTGATTTTATTCTCAGATTCTCAAGGGATTTTATTTGGGATTTCATCACCAGGAATGTGAGAATTTAGCAAGGGAATTGTCCATCCCTTGTGCCCCAAAATCTGTTTAAAAGTTTTTATCAGTTCAAGTCCCTGAGTTTTCGAATGTGAATGAATTTTCAGCTAGGATTCGTCTATATCATGTGAAATATTATTCATGCTAATTGTAGTTATATTTCCACTATTTTGTGACTGTGTTGATGTTTTTTCCTGTAAAATAGATTCTAACTCTAGCTCTTGAATGCAGTAAATTAGAGTCTTGCAAAATTTACTAGTTATTCTTATTGATAAATTTTATCAGTGTTGAGATTCCCATATTGTTAATATCAGTTGATTATCTTAGTCAGTTCATGTTTGTCAGGTTTCAGTCAGAATACTAGCCTACTTAGTATTTTCAGAAATGTCAACTAATCAGTTTGACTATATTTTTTTCTTGAGGTGTCAGTGGTGCCTCCCAGTTATCAGTTATCAGACTCAGATATCAGTTATCAAAATTCAATTTGTTCTTTAGACTTTTACAATGCTTCTATATAAGCAGCTCTAACCAGTCTTAGAACACCAGTTACAGAATCCGGTCCAATAAAACTCTCAGGGTACTTCCAGATAAGCATCCCTAATTTAGTCTTGGACCCTAGTTTCGAGTTATCATCTTAGTAGTCAGATTAGGACTATCCAGTGGGAGTAGGACTTAGCACCGAGCGGACCAGGGTTCCAGTGCACCCAGGTTCCCAAAACTATGTTTCCACCATAGGTTATTTTATTAGCCCTATGGCACCAGACTTGTGATCACCCAGCTCATGCCTTCATACCCTAGAAAGGTATATTGGGTCCTATGAATGGGGCATATACATTGAACTCCACATTTAGCTCACGTGGTTATATGTAGATTATAGACTCTCCCACTAATCAGTACAGTTTTAGATTTACTTAGTTCAGCTCAGCCCAATATAGTTAGCCTAGATCAATATCTCAGATTTAGGGCATGTCTATGACCATCAGTCATGGTCATTATTGACCATCTCAGTTATATTTCAATTGTTCAGTTTTCAGTATTCAGTTGGTCATTACATGTCATTACAGTTCAGTTACTTGTTTTCATGTTTATGTTCTCTCACTTACTCAGTACATTCAAAGTACTGACACATACCTTCTATGTTGTATCATATCATGATACAGGCACAGGTTCTTAGCCTCAGTATCATTAGACGATTTCCTTCAGGTGTATCAACAGCTGCAGTTGGTGATTCCTCATCCTTCTAGGACGATACTTATTTTTCAGTTATTTTCTTTTAGTTAGACTTAGAGTTAGTTGGGGGCTTGTCCCAACAAGTTATCATTAGTAGATGTCTTTCAAAAATAGACTCAGACATTCAGTATTATGTTTCAGTTGTACGAACTTTTATCAGATTAGCTTTCTTAAATTAGTTTATTATTTAAAGCTTCCGCATATTCTTACTCAGATTACTAGTGTTATGATAGACCATGGGTTGTCTTGGGGCTACTTGTAACTCCAAGTACCATGTCTCATCCAAGGGTATAGACTCGGGTCATGACAAACTTGGTATCATAGCACTAGATTTAGAGTATCCTAGGATGTCTGAAAGCAGCATTAAGTAGAGTCCTTTTCATGGGTGTGAAGCGTGCCACACTTATGATGGGGAGGCTATGAGACCTTATTAGGAAAACTCCCTTTTGGTTATACTCCTTATCGTGCGTTAAAGTTCAATTCTAGAAACGTTCTCCTAACTCGTGCTCTATTTCATTTTAATGAAATCATGCCTCCAAGACGCGGAAAAGGAAGAAGGTCTAGCAACGCTAGCTAACCTGCCCCACTAGCTCCAGCAGCCCTTCAGGACAACCAAGTGTCATCAGCGGAATTTAGAGCGACAATTCAGCTACTGGCTTAGACAGTAACAAACTAGGTGAACCAGCAGGTGATTCCAGTAAACTCAAATGGGTACATAGTAGCTGCTAGGGTTTGGGACATCACTCGAATGAACCCTCCATCCTTTTATGGATCCAAGGTGGGAGAAGACCCAGAGGAGTTTGTAGATGAGGTGCAGAAAAACACCCGGATTATAGGTGTTAGTTCCGCGGAGAGTGCCGATCTAGATGCCTACTAGTTGAATGTCACAACCTGGACGTACACCCAGATCATAGACATGGGACAAAGGACCCCGAGAGATCCCAAGTCAACCCATGGCAGAAGCATGCATCTACTCCTAATCAAATAAGCGAAATACTTAGCATATCATCATAGAGGAAACGTAATCATAGTGTAACACTCGGAAGTACTAGACATATATATAAGCTGAGTTCTACATCCTGTCTGAAAGCCTCTACTACATAAGATGGATTGATGGGACAACATTCCCAACTAACCCGACCGATATTGAAACATAAATAACATGAAAGTCTATCAAATGGCCCTCGGAACATGAGGACTCACCAATAAGCTGAGAGTGAGAGCTGAGATGAACTAAGGATGAGGTCGAGCCTAAGATCCTGACCTTGTATCATAAAACGATACAACATAGAACGTATGCGGCCAGTACGTGGAATGTATCGAGTATGCAAGGTAACTAAAAACGGACATTTAAAAGGAAATAAAACTCATTAATAATCAATAGGAGAAGGACATCATGCTTATATCATAAATTTCGTAAGAAAACATAAGGCTCAAGACTTTCAAATCATTCATAAATCATTCATTATCATAAGCGTAAGTAAACTTTATCAAAACATAACTTGAGCCAATAGTATAAACATAATAATGCATAAAACATGTGGAACAATAGGGGGATTCGTCATAACCGACACCGTCATGGTAAAGTCTTTCATGATGCCCCAACTATCTTACTCAAGTGGGCAGAGTCGACCCCGGCTTGCCAGGCAAGGGTCGTGCATTAGGTGTGATATCACATTTGAGGGGATCGGTATCAATACAATATATAACATTAGAACCCACGGTGGCACATGGTTATGAGACACCGGCGTAGTCCTTTGAACGCCAGGCTTCTCAGTGCTAGACATGGCTCCCAAAAACATGCATATTAGCTCATACGTAAATGAATATCATTATGCATTAAAATTCATTGACCAAAATATAACATTTATCATCATTGATCCCCTTTAAAAAATGCTTAGCCAAGAGTCAAAGGCCCTTTTCATCGGCCAATATCATAAATTGATAAATCATGAAATTTGTTCATAAATCGTAAATCATTCTTCAACATGTGGGCATTGCCCAATACTTTGACATACTCAATTCTATCAAAAATATGCTCATAAACACGGGTAACTTGAAATCATGCTTTTCCATCATCAATAAACTCAATATATTGAATATTCATCATAAATCATAACTTTCATGAACTCTCATCAATGGAAATTTTAGATTTAAAAAGCTTGAAACATATTTTTCAAAAAAATAATATAAAACTTTCCCATTATTCATAATTCAACAAATAAAACTCAATTAAATCAAACCCATAAAGAAAAATCATATTTTCATGCATTTGGGTAAAACCCCATGGAATTGAATAGGAGGATTCATGATTAAATTTGAAATTTGGGCATGGGTGTGGAAGAAATCACCCATTCTAAACCCTACATACCTGAGNCATGGTACCGAGTCTTTGAGTCCACTACTTCAGTTCATGCTTCAGGTTCTTCCCACGACTCGATAGGACGAGTCGTTGTTTTAGTCGGCTGGTCGTTGGATCGACCATTGTCTACTCCTAGAAAATTCTAAACTTCCCTTACCACGAGCCTCACCATGACTCATGCTTTCCTCCAGTGAGTCATGGTATCCATCCGTTATATGCACTAGAAATTCATTTCCCCCAACCAAGACTTCAAACAACAGGTAGTTGTAACTAATGAAGGGTCGTTGGATGACCTGTTACTTCCCAAACTTGCTCAGGTCAATGCTTCCCACAGGTACGAACAATGACTAGTTGTTTCAAGCAACGAGTCATCACTTCTCTCATTACATCCACTACCACCCGAACCCTTAAAACCACGACTGGCTCTAACGGACCGTTGGTTGGACCCACGATCCGTTGGGTCGTTCATTTTGTGGTGTTTCTTCCAGTTTTCTGTAGTTTTAACTTCCAAACTCTCGGGTCTATTCTTAGGCCTTCCCCAAGTATTACATTGAAAAGGTGTCACAGATTTGGTATGATCAGTGGAAGGAAGGGAGACCAGCAGGAACGAAACTGGTAGAGTGGGAAGAGTTCACCAAAGCATTCTTAGACATATTCTTCCCCTGGGAATTAAGGGAGGCTAAGGTTTCGGAGTTCATGAATTTGAAGCAGGGCAACATGAAAGTGGAGGAATATGCATTGGAATTCACGCAGTTGTTAAGATATTCTCCGGAGATGGTAGTAGAGCCAAGGGCTCGCATGCTTAAGTTCGTCAATGGAGTATTGAACCTAGTACTTAAGGAGTGCAGGACCACGATTATCATAAAAGATATTGACCTCTCCAGGCTCATCGTTCATGCTCAGCAGATTGAGGCAGAAAAGTTGAAAGACATGGAGTGGGAGAATAAATAGGATAGTATTGGCCATTTAGATTATGGCCACCAGAGGTCTAGCGGTAGTAGCTACCCACAGCTGCGACAGTGGAAAAGGACTCCAACACCCACTTCAGCCAGCACTCCTACTTTTCGGTCCCCTAAAGATAGGAAAGATGGAGCATCTGGCTCTTAGTCCTAGAGTCACAGCATCAGCAACCATTATCCAGCTTTCCCTAAGTATGGCAAGAATCATCCAGGGGAATTCCTTCAGGGCAAAGAGGGTTGCTTTGGGTGTGGACAGCTAGGTCACCAGCTCAGGGAATGTCTGTCAGCAAGACGGGGGAGATCATATTCTACTACTTTGACAGCTCCAGCAGGCAGACCAGCTTACCAGGCCAACACTTCAGGTATGGATGGCGGTCAGCGCCAAAACCTCTTTTATGCTTTGTCCTCTCGTCAAGATCAGGAGAGCTCACCTGATATGGTCACGGGTATGTTACGTCTCTTCCACCTAGATGTGTAGGCCCTACTAGATCCAGGAGACACACTATCATTCGTGACTCCCTATGTAGCTGTCCAGTTTGAAATTAGTCCAGAAGTCCTCTCAGAACCATTCTCAGTCTCTACCCCAGTTGGTGAGTCTGTTAGAGCTATCCGGGTGTATAGAAATTGCCCAGTCTCATTATTGAATAAGGTCATTCCAGCTGATCTAGTAGAGCTAGACATGGTGGCTTTTGATCTCATTCTTGGCATGGATTGGTTACACTCCGATTATGCCTCAATCGACTATAGAACTAGAGTAGTCAGATTTCAGTTTCTTGATGAGCCAGTTTTAGAGTGGATGGGCAGTAGTTCAGCGCCTAAGGGTCAGTTTATTTCCTACCTTAAGGCAAGGAAGCTTATTACGAAAGGCTGCATTTATCATCTAGTTCGGGCCAAAGATTCCAGCTCTGAGACCCCAACTATCCAGTCAGTTCCAATTGTCAGCGAATTCCCTGATGTGTTTCCCGAAGATCTTCCCGGAGTCCCTCCCGAGCGGAAAATTGACTTCGGCATAGACATTCTTCTAGACACTCTTCCCATCTCCATCCCTCCTTATAGAATCTCTCCAGGTGAGCTTAAGGAGTTGAAAGAGCAGCTAAAAGACCTTCTTGATAAGGGTTTCATTAGGCCCAATATCTCTCCATGGGGTGCTCTAGTATTATTCATGCAAAAGAAAGACGGTACTCTGAGAATGTGTATCCATTACCATCATTTGAACAAAGTCATGGTTAAGAATAGGTATCCCCTACCCAGGATTGATGACTTGTTCGATCAGCTTCAGGGAGCCAGTTTTTTTTTCAAGGTAGATCTCAAGTCGGGGTATCATCAGCTAAGAGTCAGAGAATGTGACATACCGAAAACAGCCTTCAGAACTCGATATGGTCACTATGAATTCGTGGTTATGTCCTTTGGACTAACTAATGCCCTTGCAGCTTTCATGGACCTGATGAATAGGGTTTTCAAGTAGTATCTAGACATGTTCGTCATTGTGTTCATTGATGATATTCTGGTATACTCGAGAAATGAGGAGGAACATGCTAACCATTAGAGGATAGTGCTACAGACGCTCAGAGACCACCAGTTGTTCACTAAGTTCAGCAAATGTGAATTCTGGTTGAAGTCTATGACTTTCCTTGGTCACGTGGTCTTGGGTGAGAGTATTTAGGTAGATCCTCAAAAGATAGCAGCATTGAAAGACTGGCCAAGACCTACTCTGCCAATTGAAATTAAAAGTATCTTGGGTCTAGCCGATTATTACCGATGTTTTGTAGAAGAATTTTTCTCTATTGCATCTCTTCTAACTAGGTTGACTCAGAAAAAGGTAAAGTTTCAGTGGTCAGATGCGTGTGAGAAGAGTTTTTAGGAGTTGAAAACTCAACTCACTACCGCTCCAATTTTAACGTTACCGGAAGAAACAGATGGGTTCATAGTATATTGTGACACTTACAGAGTGGGAATCAGTTGCATTCTGATGCAGCGGGGTAAAGTGATAGCTTACACCTCCAGACAACTCAAGGTTCATGAAAAGAACTATCCGACTCATGACCTTAAGTTGGCAGCAATGGTGTTTGCATTGAAAATATGAAGTCATTAGCTTTACGGGGATCACGTGGATGTTTTCACTGATCATAAGAGCCTTCAAAATGTGTTCAATCAAAAAGACTTGAATCTTCGTCAGAGAAGGTGGTTGGAGCTATTGAAGGATTACGACATGAGTGTGTTGTACCACCGGGGCGAGGCCAATGTGGTGGCTGATGCCCTAAGCAGGATGTCTATGGGGAGTGTGGCTCATGTTGAAGAGAGCAGAAAGGAACTGGCAAAGGATATTCAAAGGTTAGCTCGATTGGGAGTGCAGTTGGTTGATTCAGCTGAGGGTGGAGTAGTAGTGCAAAGTGGGTCAGATTCCTTGCTAGTCGTTGAAGTTAAGTCAACGCAGGATGAAGATCCCATACTGCTTAAGCTAAAAGAAGTAGTTCTCAAAAAAGAAGTGGACGCTTTCTCCAAAGGGGGAGATGGTTTACTCCGTTACCAGGGTAAACTATGTGTACCGGATGTAGGTGACTTGAGACAAAAGATACTGGCACACAATTCGAGATATTCTATCCACCAAGGTTCCACTAAGATGTATCGTGATCTACGGGATATTTACTGGTGGAACAACACGAAAAGAGACATTGCAGAATTTGTGGCTAAGTGCCCAAACTGCCAGCAAGTTAAGGTGGAGCATCAGAGACCTGGGGTATGACTCAGGATATCAGCATACCCACATGGAAGTGGGAAGAGGTGAATATGGACTTTATCACAGGTCTACCTCGTACTCTCCGGTAGCATGACTCACTCTGGGTGATAATAAACCGGATGAACAAGTCAGCACATTTCCTCCCAGTTAAAACTACAAACTCAACTGAGGATCACGAGGGGTCGGCTCCTCGTCTATAGGTACTTGCAGGCAAATAATGCAGCGCCCCAAACGGGCGTCAGTACCACTGGTACCGAGTATATAAAGCAAAATGCACATAACTATATATAAACAACAATGCTAGT